>JAVKPL010016162.1:0-138885 GCA_032173675.1 Gastrolobium villosum
GTATGCTTGTTGTACATTAATATTGATGTATTATTGGTCCATATCAGATTGTGATACTGCTGTTTGTGGACTTGTGAGTGGTTGGACTCTTGGCTTGGATAGCTAGCTTGCAAGGTAAGCTTTCGTGTCCTCGGTTTAGCCATTTTGATGTTCCACCATGTCCCATGGGGATGGGTTTATGCATGCTGTGTTACATGCTTTGATTATTTTGGAAATGCTGTTGAGCTGTTTATATGTAATGAGCATTATGATATGCATGTGGTGTCCACCTAGACGGCAATCCTGAGTATGTAGTACATACAAGATGGAGAAGCATGTGGGTGAGGTGCAGGTAGTATCCATGTACTCATGTAGGCATAGACGTATTCCTACGTTTCTCTGGCCAGTAGATTTGAAAGCACACATGACATGATTAATTGCTGCATCGCATAGTTTTGGAACTTATATTGTAAATACTGTTTTTGAACTTATATTACACATGTAAGTGAGCTTGGGGTGGAGACTCCTTGAGGACCCCTTGTCTTACTGAGATTTCTTGTTAGAGATCTCACCCCACGTTTGGGGACGCTTATTTCAGGATCAGGTAATGTTGAGGGCTCTGGTGGCAGGAGGCCCGAGCTGAGTTGATAGTATGATATGCTGTTCTGCTGGATTGACTGCTGTTATGTTATGTTTTCCGTTTAATTATGTTAATTATGTTGAGACTTCTTTTGGGGCATTGTTGCCTTATTTGGTGAGCATGGGGTTTGTCCATGCCACATGATTGTGTTATTGTCTTTCTAATTATGTTGTAATTAAAGTATCAGGATTTTGACCCAGGCTATGTGTTGTAGTCCTGTGGTTTTAGATACTCACGTATTATTTATATATGAGGTATTTCAGTTAGTTGTCTTGCAATTTACATACAGGCAGTATTTTTATGAAAATGATTAAGTAATCAAGTTGGCTAAGTTAATGACGTCATAATTGAATTAAAGAAAAAGTTATTCCGCATTTTAATTAAGCGTGGCTTAATACGATAGTGTGTTAACAATCCGGATTAACACGGGCTGTTACATTTTATGGTATCAGAGCACTTTCTAGGGAAAAGCCTGTATGTATTGCAATAACTTAGGATGAGTCGTTGCGTGTCTACTTTGCGTTCTCTCTGACTGGTGTGTGTTATGATAATGCATATGTGACCACATGGCGTGGGCCTGATCAACTCATTCTTTGTGTAACTTGTGCAGAGTCATGGTGCCACCGAGGAGGAACACGAGTACTAGTGAGGATCAGACGGATCCTGTCCTGGCTGCATTGGCTGAGATGCAGGCGGCCCGACTAGCCGACCAGGAAGCCACGAGGCTGGCGAACCGGGCGATGCTGGACGCTATTCGAGATGCGAACCGGCAAACCACGGCTGAGGTTCTGGAGGAGAACCGGATGGCCAACATGACGATGATGAGGGTCATGTTGGAGGAGTTGAGGGCTGGTCCTGCTGCGGGCCAGGGTCCTCCACCACCTCCACCGCCGCCACCGCCTCCACCTCCGCCTAGTCAACAGGAGGACACCCAGAGCCAGATGGGTGAGGGTAGTCACTTGACGGGGGCCAAGCAGACTATCCCCGTACTTGCTGAGGATCGTGACGAGATCGATCGCCGGCTGAATGCTTTCCGCAAGCATAAGCCACCTTCATTCGACGGATCGTATGATCCCATTGCTGCTGCTAGATGGCTTCAGGCGCTAGACAAGATTTTTCGGATTATGCAGTGCACCGATCCGCAGAAGCTGTTGTTCGCCACTTATATGCTGGAGGGCGAGGCCCATGAGTGGTGGACCAACCTATCTCAGGTCTACGAGATGCAGGGTCATGTGATGACGTGGCCATTCTTCGAGGAGAGCTTCCTGGGTCAGTACTTCCCTTATGACTCACAGGAGAGGAAGCAGGGGGAGTTTGACCGGTTGGTACAGGGCTCGTTGTCTGTTGACGAGTACCTGGCCAAGTTTAATGAGCTGGTGAAGTTTTCACACTTCAGGATGGCGAGGCCTACTCCTACATTCTTGGCTGCTAAGTTCCGCAGGGGACTTAATGAGGATATTGCTGGTTACTTAGCTGGGTCTGCATCCAGAGATTTTGGGACACTGGTTCAGCAGTGTCGTGATATTGAGGACTTCTACAGCACGAGTAAGGCCAAGAAGGCCAAGATGGAGGTACCACAGGGTACCGGCGGTTCCACTCCCTGGAAGAGTAAAAATTTTGCGAACAAGGGCAAGGGCAAGCAGATGGCGGCTAAGCAAGCGCCAAATCAGTTTAGGAAGACTGCTACTCCGGGGAACGCCGCTAGACCTCCTGCTCCCAGATGTTCGGGATGCGGGAAGTCACACTTTGGGCCGTGTTCTACCGGACAGCTGATTTGCTTCCAGTGTGGCAAGGAGGGCCACTACTCCAGAGATTGCCCGACGGCAAGAGTTGCTGCAGTGCAGGCTGTGCCATTGCAGATGGTTCCTACTGGGGCACCAGCCGTGCCACCTACTACCGGACGAGTCTACACACTTGATCGTCAGCTGTCGGACAGAGCTCCGAACCTGGTCAGAGGTACTGTTACCATTGGTGGATCAACTATTGATGTTTTGTTTGATTCCGGGGCAACGCACTCTTTTGTTGCTACCCCTATTGCTGTGGGGCTTGAGTTGCCCAGTGATGTGCTTTCTCCACCGATGCGGGTGACCACCGCCACCGGAGAAAAATGTTTGACCTCCACTGTTCATCGCGATGTAGCGTTTCAGTGGGATGGCCGTGACTTCTTGGTAGATCTGATAGGATTACCGATGGCCAACCTTCAAATTATTCTGGGCATGGATTGGTTGTCCAGAAACTGTGCAATGATTGACTGTTGTGCCAAGAAAGTGGTGATGTCTCCGGGTGGGTCCACAGCCAGTTCCTCACCGTTCATTTCAGTCCTGCAGGCGAGGAGGGCCTTGAGAGCAGGGGCATTTGGCTATGTCATGTTGGGAGGTTTGGTGAGTGGGACACAGGAGGATCTCACTGGCATTCCTGTGGTGAGGGAATTCCTCGAGGTGTTTCCTGAGGAGATTCCTGAGTTTCCTCCACAGAGGGAGATAGAGTTCTCCATCGACTTATTGCCTGGTGTTGGGCCTATATCGTTGGCTCCATACCGGATGTCGCCACCAGAGTTGGCGGAGCTGAAGAAGCATATCGAGGAGCTTTCAGCAAAAGACTTTATTCGGCCGAGTGTGTCTCCCTGGGGAGCACCGGTCATATTTGTGAAAAAGAAAGATGGGACCATGCGGTTGTGCACCGACTACAGACAGTTGAACAAGGTGACAATCAAGAACAAGTATCCTCTTCCACGCATTGATGATTTGCTGGATCAGCTCAGGGGTGCTTGTGTGTATTCCAAGATTGATCTCCGGTCCGGTTATCATCAGATACGGGTAAAGCCGGAGGATGTCCCAAAGACAGCGTTTCGCTCGAGGTACGGGCACTACGAGTACTTGGTGATTCCGTTTGGACTCACCAATGCACCCGCAGTGTTCATGGACTACATGAACAGGATCTTCCAGCCGTACCTGGATCAGTTTGTGATCGTCTTCATTGACGACATCTTGATCTACTCCAAGACGGAGGAGGAGCATACCGAGCACTTGAAGATTGTGTTGCAAGTGCTAAAAGAGAAAAAGCTTTATGCTAAGCCATCGAAATGCGAGTTTTGGCTCAAGGCGGTGAAATTTCTGGGTCATGTAATTTCTGCTAATGGAGTTGCAGTTGATCCTAACAAGATTGAGGCCGTGATGGATTGGGAGAGGCCCAAGACGGTTACAGAAGTAAGAAGCTTCTTGGGTTTGGCCGGGTACTATCGGAGGTTCATAGAAGGATTCTCCAAGATGGTGCTACCAATGACTCGCCTTACCCGAAAGGAGACTCCATTCGTGTGGACACATGAGTGTGAGGAGTGTTTCCAGGAGTTAAAGGAGAGACTGACTACTGCTCCAGTGTTAGTTCTTCCTGATCCTGCGGAGCAATTCGAGTTATACTGCGATGCCTCTGGTAAAGGACTTGGCTGTGTGCTGATGCAGAAAGGGAAAGTGGTTGCTTACGCTTCAAGACAGTTGAAACCTCACGAGGAGAACTACCCGACTCACGACTTGGAGTTGGCAGCCATCGTTTTTTCTTTCAAGATTTGGAGGCATTACCTGTTTGGCATGAAGTTTGCTGTATTCAGCGATCACAAGAGCTTGAAGTATCTGTTCGACCAGAAGGAGTTGAACATGAGACAACGAAGATGGATGGAGTTCTTGAAGGACTACGACTTTGAGTTGAGGTACCATCCTGGCAAGGCCAATGTGGTAGCCGATGCTTTGAGTCGGAAATCCGTGAGCCTATCCAGCTTAATGATGAATGACTACGAGATGATCGAGAAGTTCAGAGACTTGAGAGTGAATTCCTTGTTTGGGGGCGCACTGCTCGAAATGGAGACAGCAGAAGTGATCAATGAGCTGATGGAAAAGATCAAAGAGGCGCAAGTGCAAAGAGAGTGCCTCGATTATGTGAAGAACCAAGACGATGTGTCTTGGAATGATGATGGTTTGCTGCTGTTCCAGAAGAGGATTGTCATTCCTCGAGGGCCATTGACCGAAGAGGTTATGGCAGAGGCTCATAAAGGCCGGTTCACTATCCACCCTGGTGCCACAAAGATGTACTAGGACTTAAAGAGAAATTTTTGGTGGCCGGGCATGAAGAAGGACATAGCGGTCTACGTGTCCAAGTGTTTAATATGTCAGAAAGTGAAGATCGAGCACCAGAAACCGTCTGGTAAACTTCAACCTCTGGAGATTCCACAGTGGAAGTGGGAAAGTATTTCCATGGACTTCGTGGTGGGATTGCCTAAAACTCAGGCTGGTTGTGACTCTATCTGGGTCATAGTGGACAGATTGACCAAGTCTGCCCATTTTCTTCCAGTGAAGGTGAGCTTCACTACAGAGCAGTTGGCCAAACTATATGTCCGCGAGATCGTAAGGCTTCACGGGGTGCCCGAGAGTATCATCAGTGATAGGGACCCGAAGTTCACATCTCGGTTCTGGGAGGCGCTGCAGGAGGCTTTTGGTACGCAGTTGAGATTGAGTACCGCCTATCACCCTCAGACTGACGGACAGACTGAGCGGACCATCCAGACATTGGAGGACATGTTGAGAGCTTGCACGTTGGAGCAGGGTTCTGCATGGGATAGGTACCTCCCGTTGGTTGAATTCTCGTACAACAACAGTTTTCATGCTAGTCTGGGCATGGCACCCTACGAGGCGCTGTACGGTAGGAGGTGTCGGACTCCTACCTGCTGGTCTGAGGTTGGAGATAAAGAGCTTTTCGGCTTGGACTTTGTCCAAGATACTACCCTACAGATCCAGATGATCAGGGAAAAGTTGAAGCAGGCGCAGAATCGTCAGAAAAGCTACTACGATGTCAAGCATCGACCACTGGAGTTCAGTGAGGGTGAGCACGTGTTTGTGAAACTTTCACCTGTCACCGGTGTTGGACGGGCACTCGGCGTGAGGAAGTTGAGCCCGCGATTCATAGGGCCCTACCAGATCCTTGGTAGAGTAGGACCAGTTGCCTATCGACTCGCCTTACCTCCGAACCTCGCCAACATCCACGACGTGTTTCACGTGTCTCAGCTTCGAAAATACATAGCAGACCCTTCGCACGTGGTGCAGCCGGATGATGTGGAGGTTCGGGAGAACCTAAAGACTCCCGTCGGACCACTCAAGATTCTCGATCGAGGCGAGAAACAGCTCAGAAGCAAGATCATTCCGATGGTCAAAGTGCAATGGTCAGGAAGAACTCCTGAGGAGTGTACCTGGGAGCGAGAGGATGAGCTTCTCCGACAGTATCCCGACTTTCGAGACAGGTATGTTTCTGATTTTGAGGACAAAATCCTTAAAAAGGTGGGGTGAATGTAAGAACCCGCACCGCTAATTAAGGTAATTAGTGAATTAATTATGATAATTAGGAAATAATTCCATAATCGACCCTAATAATTAATAATGGGCTTAGATAATTATATTGAGTGAGTAAAAATGCTGAAAGTCGCTTTTCGGAAGAAAAGCGCAGATACCGGTTCTGCTACTCGGTATAAATGCGTACCGGAAAAGTATCCCGGAAAATTATAACGAATGCATGATAATTACTAGAATATTATGTAGGACTTGTAAAACAAGTTTCAAGTCAAAACGACGTAATCTGATGCCAGAACTGATACTGGCTATGGAAAAGCGCGTACCGGAAAGGTGCTCCGAAAAATAAAATAAAAATATGACAAATCTTAGAAAAATGCGTAGGTCTAGAATCCGAAGTTTGGGATCAAGATCTTTTACTTTGCGATTAAGGCTAATACTGCGCGATTAGTGCCTTGTGCCTATAAATAGACACATTATGGCACTAAACCCTAGGCCATACACAACTCTTACGTGAGTTTTCTGCAGCCATTGTGACCAGCCCCCCCTTGTTCTTCATTTCTTCCTCTTTTCTCACCAAAGTCACCTCCTTTGATCCGTGTTTCCCTTCTTGATCAAGTAAACACTTGAGTGTGGGCATTGGAGAGTGCTTAGTGTGCATTTCTGAGTGGTGAGGTTCTGCTTGGGAGGGTTGTGAGGGCTGTCTTGTTGGGTTGGTGGTGGTGAGGTGTGGTTCTTGGTTTGGGAGGCTTCAAGGAGCTTTCTTTGTGAAGAAAGGTCCTTGCTTGTGTGACATTTTCGTGCACCCTTGAGGTCTGAACCTTTGGAGTTGGTGGTGAGCTCCAAGAGCAGCCTTTGCCTCTGTTTTGAACCTTTGGTGAGTTGCCTTCACTTGATCATGTGTTTTGATGGGATAAAGGTATCATCTTTGCATGTATTTGGGTTTAGTGAGTAACCAACTGAAAGATTAACCTAAGAGGGTATAAAAATGCATGCTTTAACGTTTTGAAGTATTAAAAATGGAACCTTGGATGGATATTTTCACGAAATGCAGAAACTGCATTCTGTCGTGAGATATCCGGATATTTGTCGAACAGATATCCGGATATCAGTATCCGGATATGGTATCCGGATATTGATATCCGGATATGGGATCTGGGTATCCGGATATGACATATCCGGATATGTCCAGTGTGATATCCGGATATGGCATATCCGGATATGCCCCTTCTGATATCCGGATATCCTGGGTTCTGCGCAGACAGTAGCTTTACTGTGTGAACAGTAAGCTATTGGGTGTGTGTAGATCCTAGTTTAAGGAAGTTGAACTTCTATAACTAATGGACTAAGTCAGAATCATATGATTAAGGGCTTATGGCTTTGTTGGAAGCCTTGAGACGTAAAACGTAAAGGAAAGGCGTAGTCTTTAAGTTGTATGCTTGTTGTACATTAATATTGATGTATTATTGGTCCATATCAGATTGTGATACTGCTGTTTGTGGACTTGTGAGTGGTTGGACTCTTGGCTTGGATAGCTAGCTTGCAAGGTAAGCTTTCGTGTCCTCGGTTTAGCCATTTTGATGTTCCACCATGTCCCATGGGGATGGGTTTATGCATGCTGTGTTACATGCTTTGATTATTTTGGAAATGCTGTTGAGCTGTTTATATGTAATGAGCATTATGATATGCATGTGGTGTCCACCTAGACGGCAATCCTGAGTATGTAGTACATACAAGATGGAGAAGCATGTGGGTGAGGTGCAGGTAGTATCCATGTACTCATGTAGGCATAGACGTATTCCTACGTTTCTCTGGCCAGTAGATTTGAAAGCACACATGACATGATTAATTGCTGCATCGCATAGTTTTGGAACTTATATTGTAAATACTGTTTTTGAACTTATATTACACATGTAAGTGAGCTTGGGGTGGAGACTCCTTGAGGACCCCTTGTCTTACTGAGATTTCTTGTTAGAGATCTCACCCCACGTTTGGGGACGCTTATTTCAGGATCAGGTAATGTTGAGGGCTCTGGTGGCAGGAGGCCCGAGCTGAGTTGATAGTATGATATGCTGTTCTGCTGGATTGACTGCTGTTATGTTATGTTTTCCGTTTAATTATGTTAATTATGTTGAGACTTCTTTTGGGGCATTGTTGCCTTATTTGGTGAGCATGGGGTTTGTCCATGCCACATGATTGTGTTATTGTCTTTCTAATTATGTTGTAATTAAAGTATCAGGATTTTGACCCAGGCTATGTGTTGTAGTCCTGTGGTTTTAGATACTCACGTATTATTTATATATGAGGTATTTCAGTTAGTTGTCTTGCAATTTACATACAGAAAGTATTTTTATGAAAATGATTAAGTAATCAAGTTGGCTAAGTTAATGACGTCATAATTGAATTAAAGAAAAAGTTATTCCGCATTTTAATTAAGCGTGGCTTAATACGATAGTGTGTTAACAATCCGGGTTAACACGGGCTGTTACAGTGATCATAGTTAGTATATTGTCTGATACGATTATTTTAAAGAGTGTTATTAAAAAGAAATTTTTTTTCCGTGATTTCAAATAACTGTTGTGATTGTGACTGCGTTTAATATCATAATTGACGATTACACACCGGTCCGGTAACGGGGTGTTACACTCACCAAATAAAGCAACAAAGTCAGCTCATGTCTCAAATACAATAACCATAACGGTATAACAACAAGGAAGAAATCATAATAAAATAATAAGGTGTATGCATCATCTCAACTCAACTCCGGCCTTCTGCCATTAGAGATCTCAACCTCGGAAGTACCTGTACTTGAAAATATGCCCCACACGGGATGAGATCTCTAACAAGAAATCTTAGTAAGACAAGAGGTCCTCAAAGATCTCTCTACCCCAAGCTCACTTATATGTGCAATATAAGTTCAAAAATGATAACAATAGTATAATAGCAAAATCTGTGCAATGCAGCATATGTCCATGTCATGTGTGTATGCATCCTACTGACCAGAGAATATAACGTAGGTATTATGCACGTCTACAACCAACGGTACAGGGAGTCCACCGTGTACCTCGCAAAAGGAGTTACCATCTTGCATGTGGCCTGACATACTTAGGGATTACCGTCTCGTGTGGAATACCCCACATACATATACATATGGCAAATGCACTATAATAATCATCCAGCTCAGTAGTATATCCAATATTCCTCATGTAAACAGATATATTTTAAGAAAAACACATCATGCATATAAACCATCCCTCCATGAGATTTGGTGGAACCATCAATGGGTAAAACCGAGGACACGAAAGCTTACATGCAGTGCCAAAATCCCTATCTGAAAGCTCGGTATACACAAATATACCAATAGTCACACAATCCCACAATTGCAGTATGTTTCATATCAAGAACATTATTAATATTCAGAATCCCAAATTTCACATTAATTAAGCAATGTTTCCTTTTTCGTTTAGAGACTCAAGTCCTTCCTAAACCAGAATTTTTGCATATTAACCCTCACTATTATTTGTATTTATACTTTCTAACAGTAACACTGACTCCTTAGGGTCTCATACCCTAATTTGGGCTTTTCAACTCATCGGAACTAGTTTCTAGTCTTTTTGACAAGGGGTAATCGATTATCATATAGAGGGTAATCGATTACTCCATACGGTAATCGATTACCATGCAGAGGGTAATAGATTACCACGCGGACAAAACACGAAAGCTGCAGATTTTTCTGCATAAGCTGCGATTTCCATGGCTTCCAAGGGTCCAAGGTCCTATTCTTCATTAAACAGAAGTTCAAACCACATGATTAAACATAGATATACCATATTTTTTGTGAATCATTAAGGTTTCTACTTTTTACTTCACAAACTAACTCATTTTCAAGAAACCACAAGGAGAATGGTTTGTAGTTACCTATGGACCTTTGAAGACAGAAAATAGGGAAGCTTTGAGGGTGCTCCAAGCTATTGACTTGGTGATGCACAAAAATCTCTCTCCAACGTAGGTTATTTCTTTCAAAGCTTAGTTCTTGGAGCTTCCTAGAGTGTATCTATGGCTCACACACTAAGAACTCAAGTGATCAGCCTTCCCTCAATGCAAACAGAAACTTAAACCCTCAAGACATGATCTTTTCCTCAAAAGACTCAAGTTTTACAAGGAATGATGATGGTTCAATGGCATAAGATTGGAGAAATATGGTGAAAGGTGGGTTCTTAGCTAAGTTTCATGCACAGAGCTCAAGTTTTCATGAAGAGAGGAAGGTGCCAGCCATGAGGGATCAGCCTTGGGATCCGAAAACTGACCTAGGGCTTTGTGACATTTACTATTTATATAAGTGTGCCCACTAATCAATAGTATTAGTTCTAATAGTTCAACTAATCATTTTTATACCAAACTTTACATTCTGAAACTAGATATTTTTCTAGGAATTATCATATTTTTTTTATAATTTTTCGAAACACTTTACTGGTACACATTTTATACATAGCCGGTATTAGTTTTGACATCACCGCTCATTATTTTTACTCCAAACTTCATGTCCTTGACCTAGATATTTTTCTAGAAACATTTGTATCTTTATTATAATTTTTTGGGATATTTCGCCGGTACCCATTTATACTGTGAAGCAAACCCGGTATTTGCACTTTTCACCAGAAAAGTGGTTTAAGCATTATTTGCCTTCTCGATAATTATAATCTTTCTATATACATAGCCGGTATTAGTTTTGACATCACCGCTCATTATTTTTACTCCAAACTTCATGTCCTTGACCTAGATATTTTTCTAGAAACATTTGTATCTTTATTATAATTTTTTGGGATATTACTGTGAAGCAAACCCGGTATTTGCACTTTTCACCAGAAAAGTGGTTTAAGCATTATTTGCCTTCTCGATAATTATAATCTTTCTATATATATCCAAAGTCAATTATGGACTTATTTCTTAAACTCATAATTAAATTATTTAAATTCCTAATTTAACGGTGCAGGTTTTTATACACGTGATTGCAACGATGATTTGATAAGAACCACATTTTAGATCTTTAATCCCAGATGTTGGATCTGGAGAAATGATGTGCATCTAGTTGTCCAGATCTGGATTAGCAACTGGGGGCTTCAGTGATGCAGTGAATTTATTTCCGACCGCCTCGTGAAGCTTGCTCATGATTGGAATGATGTCTGAGTAAAATTGGAGCTCGTGTCTCTCAAAATCGGTGTTGCTTCTAAAGGATCATCTCATATCTGGTTGGTCAGACTAGAGAAGGGATGAAAACGTCAAAATCTGGTTGTACCAAGAAAAATGCCGGAGGAACTGAGTTGGGGTCAATTAAGGTTGAGTTCGATGCAGGTTGAGTAGATGACACTGTGGGGGGGGGGGGGGAGGTGTGGTTTTGGATTTAATTATGGAAAGTGTTTGAATTTTTTACAACATTTGTGTATGCATTTGTTGCTAGCTTGCTAATATTTGATTCAACACAGCTTCATAATTCTCATATTTGTGTTATGGTATGAAGGAGCCAACCATGATTCAGCTCTCAACGAAAGCACCAATTCATGCAAAAGTGCTGTAAAAACGCTATCTCACTTCGATGGGAGATCACCTCCTTAACCCAAGACGTCAGCCAAGGAAAACACCGAAGGAACTGAGTTGGGGTTAGTTGTGAGTAAGGTTGAGTTCGATGCAGCTCTCATATTTGTGGTAAGGGATGAAGACGATACAAATTTGAAAATGAGTCAAAAACTTCAACACGAACATGAACACGACTTGCAATTTTGAAGGTTGACACGATAGAACACGAATAAACCACTAACTTCAAGGATGTCGCTTATTATGTGTGTTAACATAACACGACATGATTAACATGTCAACCTCAAAGTGTGTCAATTATCATGTGGGTTGACATGACACAATATAACACGAATAACATCGGTCAATTTTGTCTTTGTGGATTGACATGTGACATGACACAAATTTTTTTGTATTAAAAGTTTGTTACATGATCACGACATGAATTTTAAAATGAGTTAACCAAAATTCAAATTTTTTATGTCGTGCTAGCGGGACATATAGAAAAGTGCAACCCCTGTTTTTTATCAAAATCTCTTTTAAATTTATAAATTTCACTCTTCAGCTCAATGTCAAAGCATTCGATTTCCTCCTCTTGAAAATAATGAGAATGTCATCGAGAAAAATGAAAAATTATATTTTATTCATTTTCGGATCTATCTTGCCTTTAAAATATTTATCTTTTACTTCTTATCATAGATCTCACAAAAGCTATTTTACTACATAATTTAATTTTAATTTAAATTTAAATTTTAAAGAAACTTTTAAGCTAATTTTTTATATAATTCCAAATAAATTTTAGTTTTATTTTTAAATCTTTATTTTTAATTTTAGTTTAAAATTAATTTGTAACTTAAAAGAATAAGGTCGAAGTCAGTTATTAAAAATCCAAATACAAGTTGTATTTTTAATTTCATTATTTAATTCTTTTTTTTTTAATTCTTTTTTATTGTATTATTAACCTTGACCTTGAGTTCGTGGGGTCAAATACAATTCAAGGTTATCATTATTCTTCATGAAAAAAAAAAGGATTCTTTCCCTCACTGGCACGTCAACAGGCATTCCATAATATCTTTATAAAATAAATTGCGTGGGAAGTGGTGTTGCTCTTACCAAATCCAAGTAAAGGACTGCCATATCTTCGGAAAAATTTCTATAAAGTAATTCAAAGATGACGTGGGTCATAATAGACTGCTTCTTACCTACCAAACTTTAGTAATTAAATATTTTAGATAAAAAGTATAACATCAATCAAACATCAAAAACAATAATTGATCATTCATAATTTTTATGCTAAAAAGCTTACGTGACAAATGAGCAACAATTTGTAGCATTCTTTCATAAACCGTTTTGTTTAAAAATTTTCATAGGATATATGATAATCAAATAATCACTCTAGGTGGCTATTTAACTTGTAATTATAATAATCAATATGCTACAAATTCCTAAATTGTGATTTTCGTATACATATATCCAAACCCAACTCTAAACCTTATAAAAAGCCCAACTCTATAGCGGTCCAACACAATCTATTTCTTTGAAACAGGATCTAATACATATGTACTGAGCACATATTTGAGGAAATGAAAATTAATGCAATGGTGACTCAATTTGGTGAAGAAAGAGCAACGATTGTGGTCCTGCTGCGCCCAACTTCACATGAAATTGAGAAACTTGATTTAAAAACAATAACATTTAGCACCTAATTGTTTTATCATTTAAAATACAATTAGGCAATGCTCAATTCATTGTGTGATCCACACCCTTTTACGTGTCATTCGTTTTAAGTATGGTACAAAAAGCCAAAAACCATGCTTGCTTATCTCAGTCAATTACTTTCTAATAAATGTCAAACACGCAGGATCTAGAGCTTCAATAATTCGATTAAGTCAATGAGTGCAACCGGAATAGGATCACGACATAAGTAGCTAGAGTTAGTATCTTCAGTGTTCCTTTTTTTCTTTTTGATACATTCTTCAGTGTTCGTTTACTTTCAAACTTGAGAGTTTTACAATTGGTATATTGTTGAGATATATAGTCTCACATTGGTTGAATGAACAACTAATATGAAGTTTATAAGGCCTTGGGCACTCCCACCCATTGAGCTAGCTTTTGGTACGATGTATCCCAATATTCTTTACATGGTATCAGAGTCTCGCACTGTAATTTAAAATAAAGCAAAAGCAAGATCACTGGCTAACTATATAAGCTAAACGTTTGGGTCCAGTATCAGCTTGCTTGTAGCTTAGGAATTACGTTGTACTATTAGTGATATAGGCTCCTATATCTTATAACTGGAATTGCTATACCTAGCTTTCCTTCAAATTACTTCTCATTGCTTAAGTGCATATTCAGTTTATCAAAAGTTTTTTAATATCATCACTCAATTATTCATTGTCGCATAACCAACTTTTTTAACAACATAACAAGTTAACAACACATGATTGGGTAATAATAAAAAAAATTCATATTAATAATATATCAAAATTAAACAAATTCACTTCATATTTAGAGTACTTCATAAAAGTAAAACATAAATTTAATTGGTTTTCTATTATTTAAATTCTTTTATTAATATGAGGGAGGATATTCTTACTAATAAGTAGTAAGTTGGTAGTAAGAATATCCCTCCTCTATTAACATTACTTATAAGTTAAATAACTTAACTAGTAAAAGTAAAAATATCTTTCACCAAAAAGAAGAAGAAGTAAGAATATCAATTTCAAGATTTAAAATAAAATCAATCTAAGTCAACTCAAATCCAACTAAATTTAAATAATTTCTTTTTTTCATAAAAAACTAAAAATAAAATTATTTTAAATTAATAAAGTGGTTGAAGCTCATTGAGTATTTTTTTTTAAGAAGTACACTATTTTTTTTCATTCACGTACACATATATTTTTTTTAATTATTACATTATTTAAAAAAATTATATTTACAAATTTTACTCTCCAATCTAATGATAAATGATATGATATCTAGATCTTCCTCATTCTCTTTAAAATACGTCACCAAGAAGAATGAATAAATTGTATTTTATTTATTTTTGGATCTATTTTTTCTTTAAAATATTTACTTTTAAAATATTTGTCTTTTATTTCTTATTATATTTATTTTATCTACATAATATATTTTTCTAATAATTTTAATTGAAAACAGAACATACGAAAGATATTTTACTAAATAATTTATTTTTAATTTAAGATTAAAGTAACTTTTAAGTTATAATTTTTACATAATTATAAATAATTTTTAGCTTTATTTTAAATTCTTATTTTCAACTTTCACTTAAAAATATTTTTTAACTTAAAAAATACCCCAAAAAGATTTCGAAGAAATTTTGTTAAGAGTGTTAGTGTTAGAATAGTGTAGAAGTCCCACATTGTGTGTGTCTCATTGTATTCTTCAATTGGTTTGCTATATAATAGAACCAATGTTGTGTAGTTTAACACAACAAGGATTACTATCAATTCCTCTTGTATCTTGATATTTAACATGGTATCAGAGCCTAACAAGAGGAATCTTAATCCGCTTAACTTAGTTCACTTTTCCATAATTTCAATATGGTTATAGAGAGATATCACCCTCCTTGAGGGATTCTCGTTGTTATTTCTTTTTCGGGTTTTTCTTAGTATGCTCTGTGACTGCAGCTTAGACTGATCTGTCACATCAGAAAAGAATGATCCTTGGGAAGCTGTTGGGTTGACCGCCATTGATCGACCACCGTTGACTGCCGTCTCCGTTGACTTTTTTTATGACTTTCTGGCGACTTTTCTGACGACCCACTAGCGTCTCCGACGACCCACCGCCGTCTCCGGCGACTTTTCCGATTATGTGAAGTTTTTTTTTTTTAATCTTCTTTCTTCCCAAGATGGACTATTTATTCTATTCATCGTCCTCTTGAGGGGGAGCACCTTCCATGTTGCTGATGGTCATTCCAGCACAGTTGTCTTTGCCGATGATAATTCCGGCTCCGAAGTTCCTCTTGAGGGGGAGCACTTTCCATGTTGCTGATGGTCATTCCGGCACAGTTGTCTTTGCCGATGATAATTCCGGCTCCGAAGTTCCTCTTGAGGGGGAGCACTTTCCATGTTGCTGATGGTCATTCCAGCACAGTTGTCTTTGCCGATGATAATTCCGGCTCCGAAGTTCCTCTTGAGGGGGAGCACCGTCCATGTTGCTGATCTGTTGTCTTTGCTGATGATAATTCCGGCATCTTCCATACCGTCGTCCATGTTGCTGATGGTCATTCCAGCACAGATGTCTTTGCCGATGATCATTCCGGCATCTTCCATGTTGATGTTCATTCCGACGCCATTTTTAGCACATTGTTGATTTTTGGTTTCTCATATAGGAGATTTATTTTGATGTTATGTTACTTGGTCATTTCATTTTGTTGATGTAGCACTGTTGCTTTTGGTTCCTAATAGGAGTATTATTTATGTATCAATCTTGTAGCATATGATCTATATGCTACAGCTTGAGGGGGAGTGTTAAGAGTGTTAGTGTTAGAATAGTGTAGAAGTCCCACATTGTGTGTTTCTCATTGTATTCTTCAATTGGTTTGCTATATAATAGAACCAATGTTGTGTAGTTTAACACAACAAGGATTACTATCAATTCCTCTTGTATCTTGATATTTAACAAATTTATTAAAAACCAAATACAAGGGGTATTTTTTATTTCATTCTTGTGTTTGAAATTTTTTTATTCGTAATATTACCCATGACCTTAAGCTTGTGGAGTCACATACAATTAAATGTCAACTTCATAAAAAGGAAAAAAAGATTCTCCCACTCCCTGGAGTCATATTTGAGAAAATAAAAAATAATGCAATGTTGACTCAATTCGGTGAAAAATAAAGCAATAAAAGGGGTCACGCTGCACCCAATTTCACGCGAAATTTAGAAATTTGATTTTAAAATAATAACATTTAGCACCTAAATGTTTTCTCTTTTTTTATTTTTTTGTAAATAAATGTTTTCTCTTTTTGATGTGTCTGTGATTTTATTATTTCGTATATCCTATGATGTGCAAGCCTCAGCTTAATGTGTGACCCACGCCCTTTTACGTGTCATTAATATATTCGTCGTTTTAAGTATCGTGAAGAAAAAAAAAAAAAAAACCGAAAACCGTGCTTGTTTTCACAGTTTATTACTATCTGTGAAAAGTCAAACACGGAGGATAGAGCTTCAGTAACTTTTTTATTTTTTATTTTTTGGTGAGGAGCTTTGGTAATTTGATTAAGCGAATGAGGGCAACAGAAATAGGATCAAGTAGCTAGAGTTAGTATCTTCACTTACTTACTCTCACACTTGACAGGTTTGGAGTTGGTATATCACATTGTATATTAAGAAAGGGACCAGTTTATTTTTTATTTTATTTTTTGGTGAAAAGAAAGGGACCATTTTACTGACGAGGCAAATGACGCTGACCATATATTAAATGCATATTTTTTCTAAAGTTTTTTATATCACTCAATTATTCATTGTCGCATGACCAACTTTTTTAACAACATAACAAGTTAACAAGTTAACAACACATGATTGAGTAATAATAAAACAATTTCAAATTAATAATATATCAAAATTAAACAAATTCATTTCATATTCAGACTGCATAAAAGAAAAATATAAGTTTAACTGGTTTTTTTATTATTTAAATTCTTTATTGCCATTATTTATAATAAGTTAAATAGCTTAAAAGTATAATTTCAAGATTTAAACTAAAATCAATATAAATCAACTCCAAGCCAACTAAAATAATATATATGTGTTTATAAAAAATAAAAATAAAAATAATATATATATATATATATATATATATATATGGTGTAAGACTTATTATTTTTACACCGGTATAAGATGATCCTGCCCCATATATATCAAATGATCCTTCCACATATATATATATATATATATATATATATATATATATATATATCAAATGATCCTGCCCCATATATAATTATTAATTAATTAATTAATATAACTTCCTAAATTATAACTGTTGGATAGACGGAAATTAACGGTTAGGATGAGGAGTAAGACTTAAAAATCTTACTATGGAGTCAAAAGAACCCTCCCCATATTGTTTATGCATAACTAAAAAAAATATTTTAAAACCAATGTTATTAAATTCGGCCCAGTTATTGACCCGGTCTAGTTATAGGGTTACTGGGTTATTGGTTCAACTTCACGAACCAGTAAGTATATGTAAATCTATAATTTATATTAAAAAACTACAGATATACTCAAATACCTGTAAAAATAATATTAATTTCAATATTTTAATATGAAAATATTAAACTACACATCATTGTCCAATAAAAGATCAATCAAACATATACTACTTGTGATTGTGATACTGATACTTCAAGTTCAGTGGACAATATCTCTAACTATAAATCAAATCAAAATTTACAGCATATTACATAAGAAAGATAATATTAATGTTGTAGTTACATAATATATGTAAGTAAATAAGCAACAGATCACTCAAATATTTCAAAAGAAAATAAATCATTTGTGTGTAAGAGTGAAAAAAAGAAAGATATCAATTGACGAGAACAAACTATTTTTTTTTTGAACTAGTCGGGTCATCGGTTGAACCAACCGGTTCATCAATTTTTACAAAAATCGACTGGGTCGCACCAGTTTTATTATATGTCCGATCTAATATGAAAATCAGACCTATTATATGACCGGTTCACCAGTTTTCGGATCGACCCGACCTGACCGATTCAGTTTTTATAACATTGTTTAAAATCATATCAATTTGGTAAGGAACCACTTAAACCTGTTAGAGAATATAATATAAATCATTAAAAAATTCCTCACCCAACACCTTACATGGCTTGAGTGACCACGAGGTCACGAGCTCGATCTTCACCACCCCTACGTTTCAAGTGGAATTAAGAAAAGCACAAGGCAGACCAAAAAATTGGCTTGTGTCATATCCACGTTTCAAGCTCAAAGGGCTCTTGCGTGTCAGGTTGTGTTAGAGAATAAAATCTAAATCATTAAAAAGACCCTCACTTAATACCTTAAGGTTTTGGGTTGAGGTGGTTCTTTAACGCAATTTCTTTCTTATATTGTTCTAAATGTTTTTTTTATAAATGAAATCAGTAGAGGAAATATTTCATTCCAAACACAGTCGATAAGAATATTCTTTCTTTCTTAAACTACATGATAATTAATAAATAACTTATATTTATTATAAGCTGAAAATAGTGACCCTTCGCAGCCAAAGCAGTTTGCATAGCGAGTGCTATAAATTCAAAGCCATGCTAAGCATTTTCCGAAAGTGAAAACAACATGGCATCATCACCAACCCTCTCGAAAATCTCTCTGTCTATTTTGTCTCTCTTCATCATTTCAGTTTCTTCTGGCCTCACCAGTGACCGTGACTTATACATCCCAAATCCACATGCAGAAAAGCTCATAAGAGGTCTTAACCTATTTCCAAAAGATCCAGTTAACATAAGACTTGCTGACCCTGTTGCTTTTGTCCCTGGAAATATCGTTGAGAAGAAGTTTTCGTTTTTTTGTGCTTCTGGATCTTCTTCTGTTGAAGACCTTGGTCACCATGCAGGGTATTATTCGCTTCCTCGTTCTAAAGCAGCAAGGTAAATATGATACGTACGCGTATTTTCTGTGATTTTAAGGGGTTATTATTATTAATAGGGATGTACATACATAGTTCAAGTAACCTAACCAGGAGCTACACGGCTCGAAACTACATCAATAGGATGAAACCTAATATGGGTATCTTTAAATATAGTAAAGTAAAACATGTTAGAGACATACTTTATATCATATTATTTATTTAAATTAAATAAAATAATATTTAAATACTTTAAAATAATAAGATAATATTATCTTAGTAATTTTTTTAATTCTTAATAAATGTGATGGGGTTAAATAGGTCTAGGTAAAACATTTCAACTTTTAAATAAAACACCAATTTTACCTGCAATGGTTATATAATGTATCATTTGATCCCCTCTTATACATACTTATTATTTAGATCTATTTTGATTACAAAAATATATCACATAACCTATCATATATATTTATTGTGATTACGAAAGTGTATTATTTAGACCTCACGTGATATTTTACATATGAATTTTTTATTTTCCTTAGTTTATATCTTATTATATTATCATATTATAATACAATTTAAATTAAAATCATAATACAATCAAATATTTCAGATTACTTTGAAAATTATTTATTTATAAGTTATTAAAAACATTATCTTAAAAAATTATTTATTTATATTATTATAAAAAATAAAAATATTATATAAGACAAATGAAAGCATATATATCTTAAAATATATTTAAGAGATAATAGAAAAATTAAATTTTTGAAAAATATTCGTTCATAAGAATAATTACTTTTAATTTAATTTATTTATTTTAATTAAAAAATAATATCCCTTATATCAAACATGTAAGAAAATTTTAATTTCCCTAATTTTTATTGCATATGAAAATAATAGTGTCATTTAAAATTATAATATAATTAAGTATTAAAAATAATTAATGATTATTTTAAAATATTTATTGAAGAATTATTGCTAAGTTACCAATTTATTTAATAATTATCTTAAAAGTTAAAAATGTTATTTAACAGAATCAAAACCTATCTTCTTAAAAATGCATTTAATTAAGCCAAATATTCTGTTTGCCTTTATTTTTATCATAAAATACTTTTAAGTCAAATATTATTTTATTTTTTCTAGTTTTTTTATCTTATATTATTATAATATTTTCAATTAAAATAATTAAAAATGAATGATCTTTTTATGATAATACATCTTTAATTTTTCTTAAATAATATTTTTTGTTTGTAAGATATTTTTAAAAAAATAATAAAATCTATCTTGATTATAAAAAGAACTCAAAATAAATAAATTTGAATAATTTTTAATTTAACATTTAGTGCTTAGTTTTGTTATTATTTTAAGTGATAATATTACAATTATATAAGATAAAAATCATGAAATCAATTTGTTTTATATGTATAAGACCACAAGAGATCTAAGTGATATATTTTTATAAACTCAATAATTTTAACTAGAAATTTGAAACCAGGGTGGATTAAGTGATGAATTTATGTAATCACGAGTGTTGAGTGATGATTAAGTTTGAAATCATATCACGAAACCATGAGGATTGAAAATGAAATTTTCCCTTCTTCTTTTTTTGATAAACGAAATTTTCCCTTTCAAATATAGGAAAAATAAGACATTTAATTTAATATGCATCAAACTAATAAGACGAGTTAGATTTTCTATATCGAGACAAAATATAAGTCCGGAATGCCAAAGTGCTAAGCGATTGAGATTCATGTGGAAAATAAAAATAGCGTCAAAGGATATTTGTATATATCATGTTAATATAATTTCACAAGGTTATATCATTCGTGTAATTCTCTACAATTCTGTATCAAATGGCCATTAGTTGTTTACAAAATTTTAATTAATGTAGGCGCTGTTTATTTTTTCCTTAAATCAATAGATTTAAAATTGACTTTTTAAATACATGTTCACATCTAGTCCTGATTTGAATAGCCATATTTTCTTCTATGATTTGCAGGATGTTCTACTTTTTCTTTGAATCCAGGAACTGTACGAATGACCCTGTTGTCATATGGTTAAGTGGAGGTCCAGGGTGTAGCAGTGAATTAGCTTTGTTTTACGAGAATGGTCCTTTCAAAATTACCAATAACTTGTCTCTTATATGGAATGATTACGGCTGGGACAAGGTAACTATCATTGTCATACCAAAGGCATTGGTTAATTCAGAGAATCAAGTTGTTGCACCAAATTTATTTTCTCATTCTCATCAACATATGGTGTTTTCTCATTTTGTAGGTATCAAATATTATATTTGTTGACCAACCAATTGGGACAGGTTTCAGCTACACTTCCGATTCTGCTGATATTCCCCATGATGAAATGGGTGTTAGCAATGATTTGTATGACTTCTTGCAGGTAATGTAGAAAAGACAAGCTTATTAAAATGTAGAGAAGTATATATATATATTGTATGCTTGTCTATAAATAAGATCGACTAAATCTTACTATAATGACAGGCATTTTTCAAGCAGCACCCCAAGTTCGTTAAGAATGATTTTTACATTACTGGAGAATCATACGCCGGACACTATATTCCAGCTTTTGCATCCCGGGTTCACAAAGGAAATAAAGAAAAACAAGGAATTTGTATAAACCTCAAGGTCTTTATACTATTTCTTACATGATTTATATCATGCATGACTATGAATGAATAATCCGTTTAGCCTTGCTAGTATTGATTTATTTGATCCCATGTAATAACAGGGCTTTGCTATTGGTAATGGGTTAACAAATCCTGGAATTCAGTACCGAGCATACCCGGACTTTGCATTAGACACAGGATTAATTTCAAAGGCTGATTACGAAAATATCACAAAGTTAATCCCAGGGTGTGAGAAGGCCACAACAACATGCAGTACAACTTCCCCCTAGTTCTTTTCTTGTTTTCCCATTTTCACTCACACATCCCTTTTTACTAAATTATTGTGCTTTGTATATTATATCTCTTTTTGATGTTCATTGATTTGTGTTTGATTTGTCAGACACTGAAGGTGGAGAAACTTGCTTGTCTGCATTAAGTGTTTGCGAAAACATATATGATGATATTTTGACTATTGCTGGCAACATTAATGTAAGTAATCATGAAGGAACATTGTTTATTATCATTTTTTTTCCTGTTCAACATAATGTGAGAAAGTAGTGTAAATCGAGTTGACTTACTACATTCTGCTGATATGAGAATTGCAGGTCTATGACATCAGAAAGAAATGCGTGGGAGAATTGTGTTATAACTTGACAAGCGTAGAGACACTTTTAAACCAGAAAAGTGTGAGGGATGCTTTAGGTGTGGGGGACTTGCAGTTTGTATCATGCAGTACAACAGTGTATAATGCCATGTTGCAAGACAAGATGAGAAACCTTGAAGTGGGAATCCCTGCACTTCTTGAGGATGGAATCAGAATGCTTGCGTATGCTGGGGAATATGATTTCATATGCAATTGGATTGGTGAGACATCTTGATTCATTTGATACCAAAAAAGTTGTATATTGGATTGTATTCTTGATGTTCTTCTCAATTGGCAGGGAATTCAAGATGGGTTCATGCCATGGAGTGGTCAGGACAAAAAGAGTTTGGAGCATCCCATAAAGTGCAATTTATGGTTCATGGTGCAAAAGCAGGGAGTCTGACTAGCTATGGACCTCTCTCTTTCCTCAAGGTTTGTGTTCGGGGTGTCTTCTAACAATGCTAATAACACGTTTGCTAACTTTATTTTTGTGATACAATAGGTATATGGGGCTGGCCACATACTCCCTATGGATCAACCAAAAGTTGCACTGCATATGGTGAAAAGCTGGATGGATGGGAAATTGACTTAGGCAATGAAATGAGAAAATGTGTCTCTTGATTGACGCAATCACTGCAAATTAAAAACTAACCTCCTCTCACTTGAATTGTGATCACATTTTCTTGTGTACATGATTTCATGTATTGTATTTGGAGGGTGGAATATATATGTCTTTTTTCCTGTTCTTTATATCTATGTTAACACGACCAGACACGAATTCTGTAACATCCCATGTATACCGGTTTATTAACATGTCATCGTATTAAGTCATGCTTAATTAAAATGCGGAATAACTTTTTCTTTCATTCAATTATGACGTCATTATCATTAACCAAGTTGATTATTAAATCATCGTTCAAAACATTGCCTGTATGTAATTGCAAATCGACAACTAACTGAAATACCTCGTGATATAGATGTGTATCTATTCAGGGATCTACAACACGTAGTCCGGAGAATATCCTGGTTCATTATACATAACAAGTCAAAGAAAACAAAACATAATCAATGTGGCATGAACAATCTCCATGCTCACCAAATAAGGCAACATAGCCAACAAAGTCTCAACATAGATAACATAGCAACAAGTAAAGGACATGTCAGCATCCAAGCAATATCATCATAAACAGCATATATCAGCTAAGCTCTGGCCTCCTGTCGCCCGAGGTCTCAACCCCTGAGTTACCTGAACCTGAAAATGGTGCCCCAAACGCAGGGTGAGATCTCTAAAAAGAAATCTCAGTAAGACAAGGGGTTCTCAAGGATTTCTCCACCCCAAGCTCACTTACATGTGCAATATAAGATCAAAATAAATTTACAATATAAGTTCCAAAATCAGTGCAATGCAGCATATAATCATGTCATGTGAGTCAACCACTACAAAAAAATGGGTGATTATTGGAGGTTTTTTAGTGGAGGTCAAGAAAACCTCCAACAAATGATTTAATTTTTGGCAGGTTTTAAACCTCCACAATTTGATACTATGTTTTTCTATTTTAAATTACGTAAGAATATACAATCTATTTTTTATATATTTATTTTCTACATATTATGAAACATAAAAAAAATTATATCAAAAAATTGTTGTAAACCCTAACACCCTCTCCCCTTTGTACGAACCCTATTACTAACTCAACACTGACCCGCTACAACATCTCCTCCCCTTATTCACACCTTAGCATTACGTATCATATTTCTCTCTTGACAGAGAGCTTAATTCTCATATGCTTCTAAACCTATAGTCATTGGATCGATTATGGTAACTCAGTCAGCTTCAATTTCTCATTATGTTTACTACTTGACTTTTGAATTTTACATCTCTTCTTTTTTCAGATTCAAGTTTTTCAAGTTCATGTTTCAAATTCAAGATTGCTCCAACTTGGTCCTTGTTCTTCTCACCGTCGCTGATTTCAATTCTTAATTTGCGTGAGTTCTCCGTTAACTGATTTCCTTTGTTTTGTTGTTTAATTTATGGTTTTATTATTTTTTATCAGATCAATGTTATTTGAACCGATTATATTTAATCTTCTCACCATCGTTCGAGTGTTTTCACCAGTGTTATAATCACAGTTAATTATAAAACGGTTTACTTCTTAGTACGTGATTCTATTTTTCAGTTGAGTGATCTCTCGAGATATGGGTGGAGGGCATGGACATGGTGAGGGCACAATCGCCAAAGGTTTAATCATTCATCACCCAAAGCACTGGCACGCTCTCACCGGCAAGGGCTTGTGTTCTTTCATGTGGTTTGATTCCATTTCTATTCTACACCTAATTTCATCCATTTTACTATTTTTCTATTTTGTAATTTTATAATTTTATTTTATTTTTTACTTTTTGCCTGGTTTTGGGTGTTGTACAGGGCAAAGCAAGATGGTCCTGTAGTGTTGGTAACACTCTGAAATCAAACTTAATTTTATTTCGCTTTTATTCTATGGTCTTCGCCCTAACAATGAAATAGAATAAAATGATTTCATTTTTTCGCTTTGTTCTAGGGATGGAGGCACCCCTGTCATTATGTTCATTGTCATGGGAAGGGGAATTAGCCATTCATCATGTACATTCATTCTCTCAGGATGATGATTTTTCTTTCTAGTTATATGTCATTGATTGTTATTTATTCATTGCTGCTATCAAGCAGGCCAAAGGGTGTATCTTCATTAGGTTGATTGACTCCTTAATTTGTAAAAAAGGAAGTTAAAACTTAATTAGATGTGTATGAATAAAGATTATTCAATGATTTATGATGGGTATAAATTGTTTGGTTGTGATTAGGGTGGTGCCAAGAAGGTTGTCATTTCTGCCCCTAACAAGGATGCACCTATGTTTGTTGTTGGTGTTAACAAGAAGTAATACAACCTTGACATTGTTTTCAATGCTAGCTGCACTACCAATTGCCTTGCTCCCCTCGCCAAGGTATTTTTGTGTTGATATCCCTCGTGACATTTTTTTTATTAAACTTATTTTTCACATGTTATCAATGACTCATTTGGAATTGTCGAGGGTCTTATGACCACTGTTCGCGCCATCACAGGTTCGTGGTTTAGCTATATTATATTGAATCGATCTCTGATCATTTTTCAAATTAACATGATATTCATTATCTACTTTTTGTGATGAATCAGCTACTCAGAAGACTGTTGATGGTCCATCAAACAAGGACATGTTATTACAGGCAAACTTTCTGCCTAATATTATAAGGGGATCTCTAATACTTGCTGCATATTTTAACCAACTCTTAGCACATAATAAGTATTGGTAGGTTTTGATTAAGATTTTGCCACTTATAAATGAACTCTCATAATGGAAAACTGAATTCTCTTCTTTTATATGAAAGGAGTGTGAAAATAATATAGTTAAACATGCCAAGAGGCATACCTAAGGAGCTAAGGCAAGGCGAGGCAAGGGAAGGGGCTAATGGCCTAACACCTCTTGCTAGATGAGGCATAGCTCCTATAGTGAACTCATGCCTTGAGGGGACTTTTTTCAACTTTCTTTTTTCCACATTCTATACTTTGTATCACTAAACGTGTTTCTTTAATTACTGTTCTATTCTTAATACCTGCTTTATTTGATGGTTCCTGTATCAGTTTCCTGTTTTCTGTTTACTTGTGCATGCTCTGTTTTCATTCAGTATTCGTGCTTTGTTCAGTATTGTGTAATCTAGGATTTTACCTCTTTTCATTAAGAAATTTTATTTTTAGGGCTGCTGCACATCTACTTTGATTATGAACTTTGAATTTAGAGCTTGTTATGAATTTATTATCATGCTTTATTAGATATTTATTTTTTTACTTATGTTTTCATGGGACATAAATTCATGTGTAGTATTACAATATAAATATGTGTAGTATATAGGATAGCTAAAAATTTATCCTACCTTGAAGACCCCTATTGTCATTCTAGTCGGCAGGGATTTGTTTACTATTTGGCTTACCCAGGAACGACCAACTAAAGGATTTAGAAAATACAATATCTTGCTTCACCATTCCTGCTAAGAATGCTATACTTTTTCTTTTGTCTCTAACTGAATCATCAATAATAATTTGAATTTTTCAGGCAATATACCAATTGTCTGTCGTGCTTGTTTCCAATTTCCTAGGTATTAACATACTCGGCCAGAGGCATGAGAAGCATGACCATGCGGTCAAAGTAAAAATACTTTGAATTTGAGCTTATAGCTTGTGATGAAATGTCCCTGAGGGTACTCATATTCAATGAGAAATTGAGATTATAGCTTTTGAAATGCCAAAGGTATTTTACAAATTCTTTTCTTAAATTCTAATTATTTACTATTGTAGTTGCATATTTGCATGTAGCAATTATAAGACTGACAATGCTCTGTGGTAGTGAATGTTGATCAAGTTCTTAAAATAGTTCTTAAATTCTTTTTTACCGTTATTTTGATTTGTAATTTTAGTAATTGATTTTTACTCTTTCATTGTGCAGGTTTCATCATATCTGTTTCAATTGCTGGATGATAGCCATTCTCCATAAAACCGATTTTTTTGCTTCAACCATGTCATGGTTGATGAGTTGTTAATGAGACGCAACCTCCTGTAGGGGTGCTTTTTCCTTTGTTGGGGTTTGTTGTTTAGTTGGTGGCTGGGAACTAGTTACTTTGTACAGCTTTCTGAATATTCACTTACAGCTACCAAAATAGATGTTCGCTAAAAACAATATTGTGACGCAGTTTTAAAGCTTAATATTTAAACGTTCAACTACAGCATTCGTAGGGCTTTGTAACCTTTTGAATGGGAACCTACAAGATTTAAAGTACAACTTTTTTTTTTAAATAAAAAATAAATTTATACTTGAAATGGATTTCTTTTATTATTCAAATAAAATCATTTCTTGTAAGCTCATTTTTTAATTTTTTTTAAATATAATACAAATATTGTGGAGGTCTATGCCCCCCAAGAAGTGATAAATGTTGTGGGGGTCTATGAATGACAGAAGTCAAACATATTGTGGGGGTCTTAAACCTCCAAAAAGTGCAATATTTGTGGGGGTCTTGAACCTCTAGAAAATACTTTAACAAATTATGGCACTGCACACAAAACCCCCACAAACTATGTTGTGGCGAAGGTAGAACTGGGGGTTTGGATGAATGCCGCAAATGTTTTTTGTGGGGGCCAAAGACCTCCACAATATGAAAATATGACCTCCACAAAACACTTGATTTTTTGTAGTTAACTATCTACTGTCCAGACAAATGCGGGACTTACATACGTCTATTGCCTACATTTAGTGCAAGACACCACTTGCACCCACCCATAAAATCACCCTATTGTATGTCTCTCACATACTCAGGAGCCCATCTAGGTGGAACACCACATGCATATCATAAGGCATTCACATAATAGCTCAACAGCATTTCAAATATCAATACATGAAAACACATCATGTATATAAACCATCCCCCATGGGACGTGGTGGAACCAACAATGGCTAAACCGAGGACACAATCTTACCTCTTAAGCAATCAATCCAAGCCAAGTCCACACAAGCTCAATGTCACCAAACAGCACAATCACAGTCTGTTTATACAATAATCATTGCCCAAGGTTCCATTAAGTGATTTAGGCTTTCCATCTCATTTTAAGTCATTTTATGCAATTTCTGCAGGAGGTATTCGAATACTCCTCGATGAGTATTCAAATACTCCAAGTTTCTAGAAAGTATCCAAATACTTTTACTTATGTATTCGAATACCACAAGGTATCCGAATAATTTTCCCTCAGTATCCGAATACCACAAGGTTTCCGAATACAATACTCACAGTATCCGAATACTATCCAGTATTCGAATACTTCTTCATAGGTATCCGAATACTTTTCTTCCCAGAAAAGTATCCCAATACTCTTCCAAGGAGTATTCGATTACCAAGGGATAAGTATTCGAATACTACACGAAAAGTATTCGAATACTTATCAGACAGAATGCAGAAACTCGAGCATTCTTCTGCATAATTCTAATTTTAATGATCCAAACTCGACCTGGAGTTCAAGAACTCCCTCAACAGATGTTCATTAACATGTTTATGACTCAGAATCGCAGTCCTTAACTCAAATGATCCAAGTTTTACTTTTTAGTGGATTAAACAAGCTTAAATCATGAAAATAACAAAGAGGTGATCATTGTATACCTCAAGTGCTCAAAACTCCAAAAAAGAGACACACAAGGGGCCATCTACACAGCACTACAACACTGACTATGCAAAGATACGAATTTGACCTCCAAGCTTGGCCCTTTAAGCCAAACGATGGCTTCTTGAAGCCTTCAATGGTATGAACAAGGCTCTCACAACAACCACCCACAACTCAGCCCAAAAACCACACAAATCAGAATTCTAAACTCAGAAATGAGTGGCCTCACACCCTCACAAGGTTCACTACTCAGTGTTTACAAGATTATTGTGAAGAAATCAATGGAAAAGGTGAGTTCTTAAGGAATTTCTATGGAGGAAAGCTCAAGTCTTGAGAGGAGAAGAGGGTGGCAGTAGCTAGACACCACACCCACGTAGGAAATGGCTGAGTATCAGCCTAGGGCTTTGTGCTTTTTAGTATTTATAGGTCCATTAAGTTAATCACACAGTATTAGCATTAATAGCTACGCTTATCATTTTAATCTCAAACTTGAGATTCTGAACCTACTCATTTTTTAAGATTTTTCATATTTTTATTTTATTTTTCGGAGCACCTTTTCGGTACGCGCTTTTCCATAGCCAGTATCAGTTCTGGCACCAGTTCTCATTATTTTAGCATTAAACTTGACATAATAGTCTTATATATTATTGTCGGAATATTCTCATACTTATTATAATTTTCCAGGTTACTTTATCGGTACACACTTATATTGTGAGGCAGAAACGGTGTCTGCACTTTTCTTCAGAAAAGTGACTTTCAATGTTATTAATCATTTTCTCTAATTACTTAAGCCTTCTCATAATTATTAGCGTCAATTATGGAATTATTTCCTAATTCTCATATTTATTTAATTAATTTCCTAAATTAACGGTGCGGGTTCTTACAAATTCGACCCGAACACTGTAAATAATCAATTCACCTAAAAGCTTAAACTGTTAAATGAGGTTATATTAATGATTTTTTATATATATCTAACACTCCCCTTCACACGAGAGCCCATTGGGCTTGAAGGGTGGATGATGCATCAGACCTAGTGATGTGCCTCTGGCAAGTTATATTTTCCAAGTCAAAAATAATAGTAATTTAATCATAAAAGAGCATGTTTTGTATATTAATTTCTTTTATTATTTAGTTTTTCTATTTCAATTTATTTTTCATTTGTTATAATTTTTATAGGTTAAAGTGTGAAGAAATAAGAAATTTGAAAAAAACAAGGAAAGGATTTGGTGTTGATCGTGCGGGCGTCATGAATGCAGTCCTTGATTTGTGGAGTCACAGATTTGGCGTTGATCGTGCAGGCGTCATGAATGCAATCCTTGAATTATGGAGTTTGATGAAAACGAGAAATTAATCAGAATGAATTCAGGAATTATGACCTGATTGATTAGTTGGCTATATAAAGGCGTGTCCTTCATAGAATTATTGATCCTATTCCATTCAGAAGAGACGACGGTGGTGCTCAGAGAAAGAGTCCTGCAAGGATCTATTTCATCTTCTTACTCTCCCTTTCATTTATCAGTTGATGTTGAATATTGAATTTTTAGCCATGATAATGATTGGCTAGTTCTTTTTATTGTAGTTAGGGTCATGAACCTTATATGAACCCTTGTTACAAAGGATTGATTTATGATTATTCATTTATATCATTATCTTTATCTCCACCTGTGCGTATTTTATATCTTCTTTATTAGAACTTATCAATCTAATAGTTGATAATAGTCTGAGGGTTAGAACCCTAGATAGGAATATTGAGGTTTTGATCTTGAAATGGGATAGGATAACAATTTATATGCATGCTAGGAATATATGTATATTTAATTGCAGATGCTTAAATTATTGAGCTCATTGCTTAATGCCATGAGGAACATTGCAATTAATTGTGGTTCTAATTGGGATTAAAGGGTTAACCTTGCAAGGAATTGAGGGTTAACTATTAATATTTTTAGATAATAATTTATCTGAGTAATCATATAAATGAGTATTGTAAATCAATCCAGAGTAAGAAGTGAGAATCATTTGGTGAGTGCACTCTAACTACAATGCCTTCTCATATTTTTACAAATCAATTCTTATTTTTATTTTTATTATTCAATACAAAAATCCCAAAAATACGTTCTTACTTTTAGTTTTGATCTTTACTCAAATCAACAACAGTTTTCACACACCTATTTGAATTCCTCCTATCTTAAAAGGACAATTATTTGATATTCGATCCCAATCCCTGTGGAGACGATACTTTTCTTATCACTTTAAGATTGGATTTTGTGAATATTTTTTGTATTTTATTAATTTTTATTTTTATTTGAAAAGTGCTATTAATCTCCTTTCTAAGTTGTATGCGAGGCAAAACTGCAAAATTTCCATTTGATTCGGAGATTACAAAGACTGCAAGGAGAAACAGAAAACTCGCTCGGAAGAAGCTTGCATTCAACGAGTCAGAGACTCTGCCTGAAGAACCGCAAATCATGGCAGAAAATAATGATGCAGAAAATCCACTCATGGATACTGTTCTTACTCCATCTTTTAACATGCCTAACTCAAGCATTGTTCAGCCTGATATTGGTAACAATAATTGGCAGCTTAAGTCTTCTAATATTCAATTGGTGGAGAGAGCTCAGTTTGGAGGATATGAGAATGAAGATCCTCACGGATTTATTGACAGATTCCTGATGATCTGTGACTCTATCAAACATCCTCAGGCATCCAATGATGCAATCTGGTTGAGGTTATTCCCTTTTGCTGTTAAGGGAAAGGCTCTTAATTGGTTGGAAAGGCAGCTTGCAAAAAGCATTCCTACGTGGGAAGATTTGTCATAAAAGTTCTTTGTTGAGTTCTTATCAATGGAAAGATACAACCAGATGGTGAATGGTATCACCAATTTCACCCAATCAGAGGGTAAAACTATGTGTGCAGCATGGAACCGATTCAAGGATTTAATGAAGAGGTGTCGTCATTATAACTTGATTGCTGATAATCAGGTGAGAATCTTCTTCAATGGTTGTAAACCTGAACTGCGGATGGTGTTGAATGGTGCAGCAGGTGGCAGTATTAAATCTTTGAGAGCAAATGAGACTTTCAAGCTAATTGAAAGAATGGCTGCAAATGAAAATAAAGGTTTGTCATCCAAGCCTAAGAGAGGTATCCTTCAGTTGGAAGGTAATGATGTGGTGCTGGCTGAAAATAAGTTATTTTCTCAGCAAATAGCCAATTTGACCTCAAGGCTTGATAAGATGCAGCTTTCTGGTATTCATGCTCAAGCTTTCGCTGTTGTTTGTGAATATTGCAAGGACAATCATGAGTCTAATGAATGTCCTTCCTTGATGACTTCTAATTCTCCTCAACAAATGCAAGTTAATGGCATTTGGTATGATCAAAGACCTCCGCCACAAAATATTCCAAGAAATTTGAATTTTTCTCCTGGAAGTAATAATTTTCAGTGGAGGGTGTAGGGAACTGGTCTTGATTTCCAATCAAACAACTACTTGCAACCTCCACCAATCCAAACCAAGGAACCTTATGATTTGGAGATGTTAGTTGGACAAATGGCTCAACATTCCAATGCCTTCATGGAAGAGACTAGGGCCAATACCAAGAACACACAGGCTTCTATTAGGAATTTGGAGAATCAAATTGGCCAGCTGGCTAAACAAATTGCTGACATAACTCCATGTACTTTCCCTAGCAACACAGTGACTAATCCAAAGGAAGATCGTATGGCCATCACAACTAGAAGTGGTAAAAACCTACCTTTACTCTGTTAAATTCATGTTCTTGGTTCTATATCCTTGAGTATTTCGTGAACGTGTATTTTTGGTGAAAAAGAAGCATTCTTGGTAAGTAAAGGTTAGAGCTTGAACTAAAGGAGCCATCTTGGAGAAGTAAGGCTTGAATCCATGAAAAAGATGACTCCAAACCCTTCTTCCTCCCACTTTCCATTTCAGCCATAATGATTATATGTTGATAATTATGTTATATATTATTAAAAATGGGGTCTTGATGGTTAAATGTGTTGGTGGAAGTCTAAAACTCAAGAAAGATGAAAACTTGTAAGAAAAAGTGTCACCATTGGCTTGTGTGTGAGTTGTTCTTGATGTGGATGAACTAAGAACCCAAAAAATCTCATGCTTTGATTCTGCCCTCTTCATTAATATTAGGTTTTAATGGCTAAAATTAATAAAGATGACACATTTGGGGACTAAAGACATAAAGGACTTAATTAAACCATGAAAGTGTATTAAAAAGAAAAGTAAAAACCTTAATCTTATGACTATGCAATTCAGCCATATAGATGTATATTAGGGTTTGATGTCTTAAAATGGTTCTAAGACTTAATTAGGAAACTAATGGAGGGACCAAATGAGGTGGATTAAGCATAATTGATTCGTTAAATCTTAAACACTAAAAATTGAACTAATTGGGGTTTAGGACCACTAATAACATAATTAGTGAGAAAAATAAATTAATGCATAAGTGATGATGTGGAATTGCATAAGGGATATAAATAAATGAAAAATCCTAAATTTATGTTCACTCAAGATTTCTAACTAAAGCTAATTAGGATTTGCTAATTAAACACACTTTGGTTACATGATAAGTTTTTAGGCTGACTTTGGGAGAGAATATATCCTTCCACGAAGGTCCAATAGGGATGTGCCATACATTATTTTGAAGCTTAAGATGTCAGATATATGGTGTCCAAATTTGGTACCATTTGAGGATGTGTAGCATTCTGTAGGTCCGATTAAGTGGAGACTTCCCAGGGAGGCCATGTGCAGAGACTGTACGTGGCTGCACCTTCCATGAATTTTTTTCCTCCCCCATTTCTTACTCAAATTAGGCTCATGATATATCTAATTAAAGCTGAAGATGTGTATTTTTCTGTATAAAAATGTGAGATCAAATAGTTTATTATATTTTCCACAATGCTGAAATGGTGAGGAATGTTTGGGGCTCTGTTTGGGGTTGGCAAACAGCTTTGTTTGTCCAACTTCAAACGGTGATAACCGGAGCTAGAAAACTCCAAATGAGGCATGTGATAAGTTGTTGGAGATTTAATTGAGTCTAGATTAACATAATAGAAGATGAGAATTTTATAACAAGTGAGTTTCACAAAGTGACTAGAAAACAGAAGCATGTACAATTATAGGAAAACCGTAAAAGTGAGAATTAGGCTAAGTGGGTTTATGGGAACCCTTGGTAACTTATAATAATTATTGTTCAAGGTTATGAATGGCATATATTGATGGTAAATGTCATGATTAGTTGTAAGTGAAGTTGAAAATGCCTTAATCTAAGAGAGTTTATTAATGGACTAAGTGTCTAATAAGTTATTGTGGACTTAGGGAATAATTCCTTATGCGCTAAAAATATGTAATTAAATAATAAATGGTCTAGAATTGTAATGGGCATATTATTGGCATGTAAGAGTGAAATATGGAATCATTAAGTGATTGAGTATTAATGATGTAAATGATTCATGCTCTAGGTTTGCCTAGAGAACTTGGCACTTGAGGATTTATTGGAGCATACGTGTTTTACTATTGGAGTTGGGCTTGTTATAAGCTCAGCGAGGTAAGCTCCTAGTTCTAGTTGCTCCTCTCTCTTGTGGCCCCACTATGATGGTGGGCATTATGGTTGTATTGTATGAAAGTATGTGGTATGACGTATATGTGCATTCATTCACATTCATATAGATGTTATGATTCTTGATGTTATGATGGTGCACTGATGATATATATTATGAGAATCCTGGCCAATGATCAAGGTATATAGGTTGCCTATGACTTGACTCTGGGAGCTATTTCATACTAAGGTTGGGTTGACTGTCTATGGCTTGACCCTAGAAGTTACACAGGTGTAACTGTCTATGGCTTTGACCCTAGGGTTACACAAGGATGATATGATGATGCTATGATTATGTTGTATGTCTGTATTATATGATTTATATCTGACTTTTCATGCAGGAAGTGAGCTCAGGGGATTAAAGGATCCTCTAAGAACCTTGACCTTACTAAGATGTTGTTATCTCACCCCTTTTTAGGGACATCATTTCGGGTACCCATGGTAGCAGTGTGCAGTCTAAGGAAAAGGTCCTAGCTACAGATTAGTGGATTGTGACTGTTGTTTATTTTATGTTGTTACATTGTTATGTGGCATGTGTGGTGTTTTGACATGCCTAGTTAGTTTATTTTGAGACTATGTGCTGTATGTAATAATGCTCAGGATTGTTATCAATTGAGTTTCTAGATTATGTCTGTAATAGTTACAAGTTATGTTAGATGTATATGATGAGGACATATAGATATGATGTATAGATTTATTAATTTGGGCACAGAGCCATTATGTATGTACTGACCAAAGATGGGATTACAGTCTGTGTGGGACTTGCAAGTTGTCTGTTATATGATTATGTCTATCAGGTGTACTTGTGTGTGACATCCCTATCTCCCAGTTATCAGTTAAACAACTGTTATGCTATCCGTGAGACTCTAGCAGGAATGACACTTGTTGTCATATACGGTTAGTCAATGGCCACTAATACCGGCTAATGGGATTAATTAGTAGTTGTATGCTTAGATTTACGCTTTCACAATATTTCATGTGAACGTTCTTAGAAATATTTTCAGAAATGTTTTGGAAAAAGTTTATTCATATTTTTACGAGATGTTTTATTAATCTTTGAATAAAATCTTTCGCCGTGTGCACTATAATATCATGATGTTAACAACCGGAGTACTACGGGATGTTACAAATTTCATCGATAATCATATTTCTTGATCCTAAGTACCTTTTGCAACATATTTTCAATCCTAGAGAACTAATCTCACTTAGCATGTTTTTCGGTGCAACTGTACCGCAGTCTTCCATCTTGAATCCATTTCTGGGGTTATTTTTAAATTTTGAGGCCTTATTCTATCATTTTACAGTTTAGAGTTACGTATTTTTTGATTTACTGTTTTACTCTTCTTATGTATTTTGACCCAGAACTTATGATTATCGCTAATCCTATCACTTAATCCCCATTTTAATAATAAATATGTATTTCAATTATACGTAGTGTTATACTAAGTCATGTCAGAAGAACACTTACTCAAACAGGTATATTGAAAAGCATATTCAATACAAAGGCTGTCCAAAATACTTCAAGAATGTCACAGGCCACTCTGGAAATTTTAGCAAAAATCCAAAGGAAAAAATTGGCCACCCTGGGATATTTAGTTCTACAATGCTCTGCTAAGTGCTTTCCGGTGACCACCCAAAGACTGGCTGCCATTGATTGAATTACAAGAGTAGCATATGATGCCACCAATATGATCCAAAGTAACTCATACTTATTTTATGCCCCATATTGAAGATCTGTCTCGAAGTTTCCTGGGTCTATATATACAACGGAAACAAGAAACCCGGGCCATATGTATGCAAATAAAATTTTCCATCTTCTTTTATTCTTGTTACACGAGTCTGCACCTTCAACACCATCAATGACGGTGCTCTGGACATCTACAAACCCTTCCAGCACATATAGTATTAATATGGATCCAAATTTTGTTGGCTTTAGCACTATTTGAATAATGAGAAAATCCAAATCAAGAGTATCTAAATGGGAAAAGAATCTAGGACTGCATAAGTGGTTCCTAAATAGTTTTTTTTTTCATCCCAAAAAGATTGAAAATCAATTCCAACATTAACATGCCACAAACTGAGTTGTTTGGTCTCCTTTCCTCTCTCTCTCTTGCAATCAGAATTTGATGAAATTTTGGAATTTTTAAAATTGGGGTTAGGGTTCTTCAAAGATTACATATAAATCTCTTAGACCCAAAGCTTTGAAAAAGATTACGTCTTTTATATAGAGCACCATCATCAACGTTTCTAATCAAGTGAAACATAACAGATATGCTTATAAATAATTCCAAACAGCTAAGAATGTCCTTGAAGGTTATGGTTTCAATGGCGGAAACTAGACAAAAAGAAGAATGATTTTTTAGCAAATTTAAATCCAATAGGATTTTTAATTTGGAAGCAGAAGAAGAACAAAGTAAGAAAAAGAAAAAAAAGTTATCAAACGTAATTCTGATTCTCGGAACAAAAATAAAATATGTTAACAAATTTAATTCTGATTTATTGTTCCCCGGCACGGAAATAGAAAAGAATCATTTCTTTTCAGAAACAATGCCAGGGAATAGAATGATTGTCATGCACAGCCTAAATATCATCCCAAAATTGAAAATCAATTCCAACATTAACATGCCACAAATCTGAGTTGTTTGGTGGCCTGAAACATCACTATGCTTAAAATATTTACCCCCAGGTTCCTATAAATAATTCCAAACAGTAACATTTCTCATAGATTTTTAGCAAACAATTTCAATGCAATGGTTCAAAACTGATTTATGCAATTCATAAATGTGTTATTACTGTCAACCCAGTCAGATAAAACAAAGAGTGGGAACAATGAAGTAACATACAATGGGTGTAAATTGTTTGGCTGGAAGTGAGGTTGAACGATGACGGGGTTGAGCGTGCACGTGATTGCAACGATGATCTGAGAAGAACCACATTTTAGATCTTTAAATCCAGATGTTGGATCTGGAGAAATGATGTGCATCTGGTTGTCCAAATCTGGGTTAACGACGGAGGGCTTCAGTGATGTAGTGAAGTCATTTCCAACGGCCTCGTGAAGCTTACTCATGATCGGAATGATGTCCAGAGTAAAACTAGAGCTCATGTCTCTCAAAGTCGATGTTGCTTCTAAAGGAGCATCACGTATCTGGTTGGTCAGACTGGAAAAGGGATGAAGACGTCAAAATTTGGTTGTGCCAAGGAAAACACAGGAGGAATTAAGTTAGGATTGGTTGTGAGTAAGGTTGAGTTCGATGCAAGTTGAGTAGATGACGCTGTGAGGGGGGTGCTTTTGGATTACCTTACGGAAAATGTGTGAATTTTTTACAGCATTTGTGTACGCATCTGTTGCTGACTTTCTAATATTTGATTCAACACAGCTGTATAATTCTCATATTTGTGGTATGGTTGGAAGGAGCCAACCATGATTCAGCTCTCAATGAAAGCATCAATTGATGGGAAAGAGCTATGAAAACGCTATCTCAATTCGAGGGGAAATCACCTCCTTAACCTAAAGGTTAGGAAAATACTTCTTTAGTTAATTTTCATATCATCAAACAATGTTTTTAATAAGTGCATAACGAAAGCAAATAACATAAAGGAAAGAGAAAATGGAAAATGCAATACATCACAACAATACCAAACAAAACTAGTAATAATCTCCCTAATTTCCCTCAGTTGTCTAACAACATACTAATTACCCATTCATATCATGAACATGATACAAATTTGAAAATGAGTCAAAATCTTCAACACGAAAATAAACACAACTTGCTATTTTGAGGGTTGACATGACAATACACGAATAAACCACTAACTTCAAATGTGTCGCTTATTATATGCGTTGACATAACACGATGTGATTAACATGTCAAGCTCAAAGTGTGGATTGACACGTGACGATGTGATTATCATGTGGGCTGATATGACACGATATAACACGAATAACATCGGTCAATTTCTTCTTTGTGGATTGACATGCGACGTGACACAACTTTTTTGTATAAAAAGTCTGTTAACACAATCACGACATGAATTTTCAAACGAGTTAACTAGAATAAAAAACTTTCATGTCGTGCTAGCGGGACGTATAGAAAATTTCCACCCCTGATTTTTATCAAAAGCTCTTTTTTTTAGAAGAATTTTTTTATAATTAATAAAATAAGAAAAAGGTATAAGGTCACATGAGGAATTTTTTAAGATGTACAATAGTTTTTTTATTTCTCATATTTTTTTAATTATGACCTTATTTAAAATTTATATTTATAAATTTTACTTTTCAGCTCAGTGACAAAGCATTCGATTTCCTCCTTCTTCTCTTGAAAATAATGAGAATGTCATTGAGAAGAATGAATAAATTATGTTTTATTCATTTTTGGATCTATTTTTCCTTTAAAATGTTTATCTTTTACTTCTTATCATATTTGTGTTTATCTAAATAATATAAGTTTCTAATGTCTTGGTAATTTTAATTGAAAATAGAGCTTACAAAAGTTATTTTACTACATAATTTAATTTTAATTTTAATTTTAAAAAAGCCTTTAAGCTAAATTTATTATATAATTACAAATAAATTTTAGTTTTATTTTTTATTTTAAATTTTAGTTTAAAATTAGTTTTTAACTTAGAAGAATATGGCAAACAGGTTTCGAAGTCAGTTATTAAAAAACAAATACAAGTGGTATTTTTAATTTTATTATTTCATTATTTTATTTGATTTTTTTGTTAATTGTATTAACCTTGACCTTGAGTTTGTGGGGTCAGGTGCAATTCAAGGTTAACTTACATGAAAAAAGAGAGGATTCTTTCCCTCGAATAAATTTTTAGTACTATTATTGTACCAAAGATTCAGTATATCTCACTAATGACAATATTACATGTAAGCTAAAATTCATTTTTTTTGTTTAATTTTTCTCTCTCCTCTGATATGTACTACTCTGATTAATGAAATATACTGAATCTAGGTACAGCAATATAGTACAAAAGATTTATCTCTTCCCAGTAGCGTTGCTCTTACCAAATCCTAGTAAAGGACTGCTATATCTTTGGAAAAATTTCTATAAAGTAATTCAAAGATGACGTGGCTCATAATAGACTGTTTCTAACTAAACTTTAGTAATTAAATTTTCTAAATAAAATATAACATCAATCAAACATAAAAAACAATAATTGATCATTCATAAGTTTTATGCTTAAAAAGCTTACGTGACAAATGAGCAACAATTTGTAGCATTCTTTGACAAACCATTTTGTTTAAAAAAATTTCATGGAATATATGATAATCAAATAATCACTCTGGGTGGCTATTTAACTTCTAGTTATAATAATCAAGGGTTTTATAATTCTCATTCAACATGAGAATTACTTTTTTCCTACACACTCTTCGATTTTCGTGCTGATATGGATCCTACATATAATTTTTTTAACACATAAATCTCACATATTTTTATCTCTACAACATGAGATTTCAATTCTCATTCAATATGAGAATTATAAAACCCAATAATCAATGTGGTACAAATTCCTAAATTCTGATTTTCGTATACATATATCCAAACCCAACTCTAAGCCCAAATGTATAGCGGGCCAGCGCAATCTATTTCTTTGAAACAGGTCAACTACATATGTGTACTGATGAGCACATATTTGAGGAAATGAAAAATAATGCAATGGTGACTCAATTTGGTGACGAAAGAGCAAAAAATGTGGTCCTGCTGCGCCCAACGTCACATGAAGTTGAGAAACTTAATTGATTTAAAAACAATAACATTTAGAACCTAATTATTTTATCAATTTTTGCAGAATTAGCTAGCTGGCTGTGATTTTATTAATTAATCCCTATATCCTGTAATGGGCAGCGCACGTGTAAGACTCAATTCAATGTGTGATCCACACCCTTTTACGTGTCATTCGTTTTAAGTATGGTACAAAAAGCCAAAAACCATGCTTGCTTATCTCAGTCAATTACTTTCTTATAAATGTCAAACACGCAGGATCTAGAGCTTCATTAATTCGATTAAGTCAATGAGGGCAACCGAAATAGGATCACGGCATAAGTAGCTAGAGTTAGTATCTTCAGTGTTTTTTTTATATATTCCTCAGTGTTCGTTTACTTACTCTCAAACTTGACAGTTTTAGAGTTGGTGTATCACATTATATCTTCAGCGGCACTGTAATTTAAAATAGGTAAATTATACTCACAATCAATATTATCAAACTCGAGTTTCTACGTAAAAACAGAAAGGGGTGGTAGAAACGTAAAACTTAGAAACAACACGAAACCGTAAAGTTTCTACTTTCTACCACTTAAGGTCAAGATACAAAAATATATATATATGCATGTAAAAAAAATATCACATAATGAACATGTGTGTTGAACTACTTATCTATCTAAAAAGGAAAATTATTTTTCATAATCAAGTATCAAAATTATAAACAGTGATAATTAACAAGTAATGGATAACCAATATGCTCTAACTGCTTTATACACTCTGTGGATTTTGGATCATCGTTCATTATGATATAATTCCACTTCTTTCAAAGCACACAATGATCCAAAAACACAAAGTGATTCTCATAACATAACTTATAATAGAATTGAAGCTTTATACGACATAATTATAAAAAACACATATCCAAATAAAAAGATATTAATATACCGTGAATATGATTTCGGGAAAATGAAAATTAGGTTTTATTTTTATTTTTATTTTTTGTAAATCTATTTTTTATTAAATTTTTAGTTTTAAGTAAAAACGTAAGTTTTTACCATTTTTATGTTTTTGCACGGCGTTTCTACCAGTTTTTACCAATGATAGTTTTTACTTAAGTTTTAACACGTATGACTCTAGTAAAAACGTAAAAATGTAAATTTTTACGTTTTTACACTAGTTTTTGATAACAATGCTCACAATACATGAGTGGGTCTCATCTTAACTTTTTTGTCTTCTCATCTTTTTGAGGACCCCACTCATATATTGTGAGTATAACATGAGATAATTTTCTCATGTAAAATGAGAAAATTAACTCTGTTTAAAATAAAGCAAAAGTAAGATCACTCGCTAACTATATAAGCTAAACGTTTGGGTCCAGTATCAGCTTGCGTGTAGCTTAGGATAACAGACCAAAATGCCACTGTTCACCAACTTTTTTACCTAAATGCCACGCGAACAGTGTTATTTCCCAATTTGCCACATGGGCAAGTTCGCTTCTGACACAGACGAACTCGGTTTGCTGATGTGTCACATTTTTAGTAGATAACAAGTATCAAATTTAAAAAAAAAAAAAAAATGAAGTTCGCCTATAGGCGAACTTGATTAAAAAAATATTAAAATCGAAGTCGCCTGTGTCAGAAGCGAACTCTGATACCACCAGAAAGCTGACACATCAGCATACCAAGTTCGCTACTGCTCTGGGCGAACTTGCCCCCGTGGCAGATTGGGAAATAACACTGTTCGCGTGACATTTAGGTAAAAAAATTGGTGAACAGTGACACAATGGTCACTGTTCCTGTAGCTTAGGAATTACGTAGTATTAGTGATATAGGCTCCTATGTTATAACCGGAATTGCTATACCTAGCTTTCCTTCAAATTACTTCACATTTATCTTAGCTGATAAAATTTTAAATATTTGATTTGATTACGTTCACACTATAATACACACACACAAGACATAGCTAGGGCCTAGGAGCATGCTCATTGCTCAAGAATCAAAGTGACCATTTTTTTTTGGTACATCTTAAAGTGACCATTTTACTAACGAGACAAATGACACTGACATTAAGTGCATATTCTGTTTATCAAAAGTTTTTTAATATCATCACTCAATTACTCAGTGTCGCATAACCAACTTTTTTAACAACATAACAAGTTAACAACACATGATTGAGTAATAATAAAACAATTTCAACTTAATATATAATATATCAAAATTAAACAAATTCACTTCATATTTAGACTGCATAAAAGTAAAACATAAATTTAATTGGTTTTCTATTATTTAAATTATTTTATTACCATTACTTATAAGTTAAATAACTTAACTAGTAAAAGTACAAATACCAATTTCAAGATTTAAACTAAAATCAATCTAAGTCAACTCAAATCCAACTAAAATTAAATAACTTCTTTTGTTCATACACAACTAAAACTAAAATGATTTTAAAATAAGAAAGTGGTAGAAGCTCGATGAGAATTTTTTTTTAAGATGTACACTAGTTTTCTTTTTTAGTTCTCATACACTTTTTTAATTATTACCTTATTTTAAAATTATATTTACAAATTATATTTACTGCATCATAACAGAATTTCCATTCTGTATTCTCTCATGATTAGTTGCACATGCATATATTGATGAAAGTCCATGTGAGCAAACTGATGTTGCTGGGTTTGATATGGGCTGCGGACCGGACTTCAGGTTGTTGATCTTGGGCTCATGATCAGTGGGCTTGGACTCATGATCAGTGTACTGTGTTACCCCCCCCACAAGATGGGCGTAAGATATTGACAACGCCCAGCTTGGCAACCAAGTGATGAAAGGAGGAAACTGGTAATGCTTTAGTAAAAATATCAGCAAATTGAGCAGAAGAGGAGACCGAAAGCAAGTGAAGCAAGCCAGAGAGAACTTTTTCGCGAGTGACATGACAATCCAATTCAATGTGCTTGGATCGCTCATGGAAAGTAGCATTGTGAGCCAAATAGATTGCAGATCTATTGTCACAGAATACTGAAGTTGGACGAGGCCATGGAAGATGCAATTCTTGAAAGAGGTACTGTAACCATTGCAGCTCACATGATAAAGCCGCAAGAGCTCGATACTTAGCCTCCGAGGATGATCTGGACACGGTAGATTGCTTTTTGGAACGCCAAGCAATCATGGAAGAACCAAGAAACACGCAGAAGCCAGTGATGGATCTACGTGTATCAGGGCAACATGCCCAATCTACGTCAGCGAAGGCACGTACATGGAAGTCATTGGCAGAAGGGAAAAACAAACCTGCACCAGGGGTGAGCTTAAGGTATCGCAAGATACGGTGTGCAGCAGCCAAATGATGATCAGTGGGGTTGGATACAAACTGGGAGATTTGTTGAACGGCAAAGGAAATATCTGGTCGTGTTGTGGTCAAGTACAGCAAACGACCAACAAGACGACGGTAAGGAGCTGCATCAGATAAGGGAGTACCTTGAGAACGACTAAGCCTGATTGAAGGATCCATAGGAGACTTGAAAGACTTCGAACCCAATAGACCAGCATCAGAAATCAGTTCAAGAATATACTTTCGCTGATTGAGAATAATGCCAGTTTTAGACCTAGCAACCTCAAGGCCCAAAAAGTATCGCAAGCTACCAAGATCCTTGATTTTAAACTGATCATCAAGATGAGACTTTACACGGTTGATCTCGGTAAGAGAATTGCCAGAGAGAATGATATCATCAACGTAAATTAGTAGGACAGTGAAAGACTCATGAGAAGAAAACGTGAACAGCGAGTGATCAGCAGTACCTTGCTTGTAACCAAGGGAGATGAGAGAAGAAGAAAGCTTGGCATACCATTGCCTACTTGCTTGTTTCAAACCGTAGAGAGACTTTCTGAGTTTGCAAACAAGGTTAGGAGAATGAGCATGAACTGTAAGACCTTGAGGGAGATGCATGTAAACTTCTTCATGGAGGTCACCATGCAAAAATGCATCGTTGACATCCAATTGTTCAAGGTGCCATCCCTTAATGGCAGCAACAGCTAACAGTGTACGTACAGAAGTGAGCTTGGCCACGGGAGAGAAGGTATCAAAGTAGTCCACCCCTTCCATTTGGGTGAATCCTTTGGCAACCAATCGTGCTTTGTATCGTTCCACAGAGCCATCAGCAAAATACTTGATTTTGTAAACCCATTTGCATCCAATGGGATGTTTGCCAATAGGTAGCTCAACCAATGACCAGGTATCATTCCTAGAAAGTGCAGACAATTCAACCTGCATAGCTTTAACCCAATGATCATGCTTAACAGCTTGCGAGTAAGAAGAAGGTTCAATTTGTGTACAAGAAGTGAGACAAGAAATTTTGTAAACTGGTGAACATGTGTCATATGAAATAACAGAAGATAAAGGATGACAAGTGGAGATAGAATTAGGCAAACCTGATACCGAGGGATCATGCCGATTAACTGAAAGACTGTGGTGATAATCCATGAGGTATGTAGGTGTGGTGCGAGTGCGGGTAGATCGGCGAAGGTGTTGTGCAGGATAAGAGGCAGTAGGATCATCAGAAGGCACAAGTGGAGATGGATCTGGTAGGGGTGTGTCTGTGGGTAATATAGGGTTTGGTGACATAATGGAAATATCACAGTCATGAAATGTATTAAGATCAGAAGGTAAAATATATGAGGTGGTAATATCAGAATTGAGAGCAGTGGAAAAGGGAAATTGATGTTCGTAGAACTGAACGTGGCGTGATGTAAAAATGTCATGTGAATGAAGATCATAAAGTAAAAAACCTTTAGTGCCATCTCTGTAACCAATAAAAACACACTTCCTAGCCCTTGGGGAAAACTTGGTATGATTACTTTTAAGGTTGAGGCATAGCATAGACTGCCAAAGACACGAAGGTGAGTGAGGTTGGGTAGTTGACCATAAAGCAATTCAAAAGGAGATTTGTTGTGTATAATTGGTGAACAGATCCGGTTAATGAGATGCACAGAGTGTGTTATAGCATAACACCACAAGTTCAAGGGTAAAGAGGCTTGAAAACACAATGCTCGTGCCACATTGAGCAGGTGACCATGCTTTCTCTCAACCTTAGCATTTTGCTGAGGTGTTTCTACACAACTAGTTTGATGAATCACACCTTTTTGCAAGAAAAAATCTTTCATAAGGAACTCAGTTCCATTGTCACTTCGAAACATCTTGATAGTTGTGTGAAATTGAGTCTCTACATAAGCAAAGAAATGATGAATGTGTGCTCTAGTGTCTGCCTTAGGTTTCATCAGAACTATCCAAGTAAAACGTGAGAAATCATCAACGATGGTTAAAAAGAATCTATGCCCATGTATGGTTTGTAAACCAAAAGGCCCCCAGATGTCTGCATGAATTAAATCAAAAGGTTTCATGCTTTTGTTTTACTGATGGGAAAAGAAAGTTGTTTTTGCTTAGCTAAATGACAAGTATCATAAGGATGTGATTGATGTAATGAATTGATAAAAGGAAACTGAGAGGACATTTTATTCAGAATTGTATTAGAGACATGTCCTAAACGTTTATGCCATAGCATTGAGGCATCTGTTACATGAGTATGGCTATTACATTTGTGAGTATTTATTTCTTGAGCTATACTTTCTTGAACTGAAGTCTTGTCATGGACTATCACATACAAGTCGTTCAGTTGCTCAGCAGAACCAATCGTCATCTTGGTTGAAATCTGTTTGATATAACAGAAACGATCAAAAAAGGTTAGATAGCAATTAAGAGAGTTCACCAATTTAGTTACTGAAATTAGGTTCACATGGAAAGTTGGTACAAAAAGCACATTTTGCAAAACAAGATTGGTTGAAAAAGTAACAGAACCTGAAAAATGAGATATAACTCGTGAACCATTAGGCAAGTTTATAGTTATTGGATCAATTTTTTGAAGAAAGGAAAATGATGAACTCGAGAAACTAATGTGATAAGTGGCACCAGTGTCAATGATCCACTGAGTGTTTGTTATACCTGGAAGACTTGTGTCAGTGTGAGAAACGTGTGTTACATTGGCTGAGTGGATAGGTTGAGTTTGTACAGTGCTAGGAGCTGGACTCTGAAGTAGAGAAATAATGTGTTGGTATTGTTCATGTGAAAGTTGTGGATGGACAGGAGCAATATCAGTCTGTGAAGGAAGGTCTGTTGAAGCATTTTCATTGAGATTTGCATTAGATGCACTATTAGCAGCATGATTGTCAGAAATTCGGGAATGATATCCTGGAGGAAAACCGTGTAACTGATAGCAGGTTTCCACTGTGTGGTTTGATCTCCCACAGTGAGTGCATATTCTATTGCCATAAAAACCTCTTCCTCCATTATTCCTTCCACGCCCTCTACCATACCTACCTGAATTCTGAGTAAAGTTTCTACGACCTCCATTAGAAGTATTATTGAAAGCAACAAAATTCTGATCATTATTCGAAACAACATTGTTTGATTCTGAACCAAATTGTCTTTCCTGTTGCACTATCATAGAGAAAGCTCTATTGACATTTGGTAGGGGATCTATTATCATGATTTGAGATCGAACAGATGAGTACTGATCATTAAGACCTTTAAGAAAGCGAATAACATGATCTCTATCACGATAATCTCGCATCTTTACCATTGCTCCACAATCACAAACAGGATCACACTCACATACAGGAAGAGGCTTTAAATTCTCAAGCTCATCCCACATTGTTTTAAGTTGAGTGAAAAATTCACTTACAGTACGATTTCCTTGATGGATCTTGTAGATTTCTTCCTGCAAATCTGACACACGGAAATATCCGACTGAGAAAATCGATATTTCAGATCGAGCCAAGCATCTCTGGCACATTCCATCCATAATATGGATCTGGCAATGGAATCAGAGATGGATCGATGAATCCATGCCATTACCATGGTGTTGCAACGTTGCCACTGGCTGTAAATCGAATCATCAGTGGCTGGAGGTTGAATTGTTCCATCAATTAAAGCAATCTTGTTCTTCGAGAGTAAAGCTACGGTCATTCCTCTCGCCCAGGTATGGTAGTTTCCTCCGATCAAAGGCGGTGAAACCAGAATTAAAGAAGGACTTTCGTTGGGATGCATGAACAATGGATGAGATGGATTTGTGTGGTAATCCATTCCAAGATGAGGATTCGCCATTGATGACGGCTAAAGGAGGAAAAGAAAAGAACACTCGAAGGCGAGTATCAGAGCTCAAAAAGCTCTGATACCATAACAGAAATGAAAAGCACTCATATCTGAATATTGTAAAACTGAATTAATGCATGTGTACAGTAACTAACTATATATATAAGGAATTGGAAGAGCCAAAATACACGCTCCAATGAGAAACATAAACTAACTAATCCTAACAACCTATCAAACTTATCCTAACAACTTATCAATCAAAACTAATCGATTAACTGCATCATAACAGAATTCCCATTCCGTATTCTCTCATGATTAGTTGCACATGCATATATTGATGAAAGTCCATGTGAGCAAACTGATGTTGCTGGGTTTGATATGGGCTGCGGACTGGACTCCAGGTTGTTGATCTTGGGCTCATGATCAGTGGGCTTGGACTCATGATCAGTGTACTGTGTTATGATTAATGATTTGATCTCTTCCTCCTTCTCTTTAAAATACCTCACCAAGAAGAATGAATAAATTGTATTTATTCATTTTTGGATCTATTTTTTCTTTAAAATATTTGTCTTTTATTTCTTATTATTTTTATTTTTATCTAAATAATATATTTTATAATAACTTTAATTGAAAAAAGAACTTACGAAAGATATTTTACTAAATAACTTATTTTTAATTTGAGATTGAAGTAACTTTTAAGCTAGATTTTTTATATAATTATAAATAATTTTTAGTTTTTTTTTTAAATTCTTATTTTCAACCTTCACTTAAAATTATTTTTTTACTTAAGAAAAAATACTCCAAAAAGATTTCGAAGAAATTTATTAAAAACCAAATACGAGGGGTATTTTTAATTTTATTATTTCATTCGCTTATTTGAATTTTTCTTATTTGTAATATTTTTTATTTGTAATATGAGAAGGGTTATACTTACAATCATTTTTTTTACAACCATATCTTAACACCGTTGATTTCTGTCAATCAACGGTTATGATTTTTGCAAATTAAACTCATTAATTAATTATTAATTCACAATAAATGATAACCGTTGATCGGCGGAAATCAACGGAGGTAAAATATAATTGTAAGAAGTTATAAAAATAAATGGTTGTAAGTATAATTTTCCTCTTGTAATATTACCTTGACCTGAAGCTTGTGGGGTCACATACAGTTAAAGGTCAACTTCATAAAAAGGAAAAAATAAAATAAAAATCTCTCCTTGCCTGGCAGGTCAACAAGTATTCCATTAATAGTTTTAAAAAATAAATTCCGTGGGAATAGCATTGCTCTTACAAAATCCAAGTAAAGGACTGCTATATCTTACGAAAATTTTCTATAAAATAATTCAAAGATGACGTGCGTAAAAAGATTATGCTGTTTCTTACCTAAAATTTAAGGGATAGGATTAACAACCAAATAATGTTACTACCATATTTTAACCGTTGATTTCCGCCAATCAACGGTTATTATTTATTGTGAATTAATATTTAATTAATGAGTTTGATTTGAAAAATGATAACCTTTGATTGACGGAAATCAACGGTTAAAATATGGTAGTAACATTAATAGTAACAGTATTTGGTTGTTACAATATCATATCCCAAAACTTAATAATAAATTTTTTAAATAAACATCAAACACTATTCAAACATCAAACATAATAACGTATTATTCGTAAGTTTTATAGTAAAACGCTTACGTGACAAATGTGCAACAATTTGTAGCATTCCTTGATGAACAGTTTTGTTTAAAGTTTTTCATGGGATAGATGATAATCAAATAATCACTCTGGGGGGCTATATAACTTCTAGTAACAATAATCAATGTGATATATATATATATATATATATATATATATATATATATATATATATATGAGGTAGGATCCTTTGATACCGGTATCAAATTTGAATTTTAACACCTCATGTGAGAGCCATTAGATTAAAAAAGATCAATGGTGTTAAATGCTTACAAATCAGAGCCGTTGGTCTTTTTAATTAATTAATATAAATTAATAAATTATAACCGTTGGATGGAAAGAATCAACTACCCTATATATATATATATATATATATATATATATATATATATATATATATATATATATATATATATATTACATAGGGAAGAGATCATTTGACTCCAGAGTAAGACTTATGATTCTTACTCATCATCCTGGCCGTTGATTTTCGTCCATCCAACAGTTATAATTTATAAATTTATATTAATTAATTATTAATTATCCTGTAAATGACAACTTTTAATTTCCGTCCATCAACGACTGAGATAGGGAGTAAGACTTAAAAGTCTTACTCTGGAGTCAAAAGAACCCTCCCCATACATAGGGAAGAGATCATTTGACTCCAAAGTAAGACTTATGATTCTTACTCCTTATCCTGGCCGTTGATTTCCATCCATCCAACGGTTATAATTTATTAATTTATATTAATTAATTATTAATTACCTTGTAAATGACAACTGTTGATTTCCGTCCATCAACGGCTGAGATAGGGAGTAAGACATAAAAGTCTTACTCTGGAATCAGTAGCCATGAAGCACCGACACTTCAAAAATCCTGACGTGTCGTGTTCGACACTTCCCGACATATATATATATATATATATATATATATATATATATATATATATATATATATAGGTTATGCGTTGAGTTCTTGGTTTCAACTATTAGATTCGTTGGTCGAAAACTAACATTTTTTAGAATTAACGTATCGGAATGTTGTGTCGTATCGTATCACGTGTCGTTATCGGTGCTAATATATAGAACCCTCCCTATATATATATATATATATATATATATATATATATATATATATATGAGGCATGATCAACTTACATCGGTGTAAGAAAAATAATTTTCACACCAGACCATTGATTTACGTGCATCTAACGGTTAATATTTATTATGTCTCATTAATTAATTAACTATTAATTCCCAATAAATTTTAACCGATAGATGCACAGAAATCAATAGTTAAGATTTGGTGTAAGAATTGTTTTTCTTACACTGGTGTAAGTTGATCCTATATATATATATATATGCATATCCAAACCCAACACTAAGGGTTTGTTTGGTGTGATGTATAAGGCTTGCTAGTATAAGCTTATACTATATGTTATGACATTTTCAGTTGTTTGGTGTGACCTTCGTATAGTTTAGCTTATACAGCAGAACCTCTTAATATATCAAAATGATGTATAACTTAATCAGGCCTAACGCTGGATAGGATCTTATACAATACCATACCAAACGTTGGATATTATTAAATTTAATCAAATCTTATACTATCAGACCTTATCTAATACTACACACCAAACATACCTTAAATCTTCCCAAGTACTCTATAACGGTCGGGGGCAAACTGTTTCTTCTTCTTTTTTCTTTATTTTTTTGGAAACAGAAAGTTTGGGGTTAGGCACCGATTTCCCACTAGGATTAGGGAAGACCCCCAACCTCTTTGAGGATTTTTGATAGGAATTATATATCACCCACCAATAAAATCCTCACATCAGCCAGCGGAGTTTGAATTTACATCCTTAAAAGATATAGACCAAACCCTTAGTCAACTGTGTCTATCATTATTCGCAGCAAACTGTTTCTTCGAAACAGGACCTAGTACACATATACCGGGCTAGCCCACTGGGCTCATATTTGAGGAAATAAAAAAATAATGTTGACTCAATTCGGTTAAAAATAAAGCAATGAAAGGAGCTAGGGGTCACGCTGCACCCAACTTCACACGAAATTAACAAACTTGATTTAAAAATAAGGGAAAATTGTTTATTCTTTTAAATCACATAATTTATATCATTTACTCTCATAAAGAGGTGGAATCTAAATTTTTACTTTTTTTTTGTTAATTATCTCTCATACTTTATCTATCTTTTTCTCTCTCTTAAAATGACACAACTCTACATCCTTTAAAATTAGGGTTTATGAGAGTTATGTTATAAGAAAAATGATTGTGTAATGTTATAGAGATTCGTTTTGTGTGCCTTAATTTTTTTTTGCTGTGGGTCCCACAAAATGTTATGTGTGTAAAAAAAAATTATGTCATATTAAATGATAGATGCCAATCCCTTAAAATTATACACTTTTCCCTAAATAACATATTTTAGCACCTAAATGTTTTCTCTTTTCGTGCGGAATAAGCTAGCTGGCTGTGATTTTATTATTTCGTGTATCGTACGATGTGCAAGGCTCAGCTTAACGTTTGACACATGCCCTTTTCCGTGTCATTAGTATTTTCGTGGTTTTAAGTATAGTTAAAAAATCCGAATACCCGCGTGCTTGTTTATCACTGTTTATTACTGTCTAAGAAAAGTCAAACACGGAGTATAGAGCTTCAGTAATTTGATTAAGTGAATGAGGGCAACAGAAATAGGATCAAGTAGCTAGAGTTAGTATCCTCAGCTACTTACTCTCACACTTGGACAGGTTTGGACAGTGGCGGAGCATAGCTTCTTTTTGAATCTGGTCTGTGTATTTTTTTTTTTTTTTTTTTTATTTTAGTGAGTTGATATTATGATATATTTGAATTATATTAAATACAGAGCATCTGAGCAGGGAGTACTAAGAAGAATTATAATTTTATTAAATATTTTTAATTTCACTAATTTTTTTTATGTACGTGAAAATTAAATACATAACTTAATACAACTTACTCAAATTTTTTATCAAAAATATCTTAAATTTTAGGTAGGGGAAAATTACAAATTATAACTCGGGTCAAATTATAATTATAATTTTAGATCAAATTATAATCAATTATATAATTGGGATTTATAAGAGTTATGTTGTAGGAAAAATGATTGTGTTATGTTATAGAGATTCGTTTTGCGTGCCGGAATTTTTTATTTTTTGCTGTTGTGGGGCCCACAAAATATTGTATGTGTAGGAAAATTTTTGTGATCATGTTAAATGATAGATGATAAACCCTATATAATTATATATAATAAATACAATTTATTAAAATTTATTCGAGATCCAGATCACATTCCGACCATAGCTGGCTCCGCCACTGGGTTTGGAGTTGGTATATCACATTTTATATTAAGAAAGTAACCATTTTTATTTTTTTTGGTAAGCTAACAAAGTAACCATTTTACTGACAAGGCAAATGACGCTGACCTTATATTAAGTGCATATTCTATTTTTCTAAATATTTTTATATCACTCAATTATTCATTGTCGCATAACCAACTTTTTTAACAACAGAACAAGTTAATAACACAAGATTGAGTAATAATAAAATAATTTCAAATTAATAATATATCATAATTAAATAAATTCATTTGATCATGTTCAGACTGCATAAAATAAATATGAATTTGATTATTTATTTTATTATTTAAATTATTCTATTGCCATTATTTGTAATAACTTAAAATATTTTATTTTTCTGCAATTCAATATCTCATGGTAAACAGTGTCCGTGGCATAAAAAGTATTTCTGCTGCAGAGATAGAAGTTTTCCTAGGTTAAATAGCTTAAAAGTATCAATTTCAGATTTAAACTAAAATCCAACTAAAATAAAATATCTATATATTTTTTGTTTATACATAACTAAAAAAATGATTTTAAAACCATATCAATTCCTTTTTTATATTGTTCTGATATTTTTTTATATATAAATAGAATTAGTAGAGGAAATATCAATTCCAAACACAGTCAATAAGAATCTTTCTTTCTTAAACTACATGATAATTAATAAATAACTTATGTTTACTATAAGCTGAAAATGGTGACCCTTCGCAGCCACAGCAGTTTGCATAGCGAGTGCTATAAATTCAAAGCCAATGCTAAGCATTTTCAGCAAGTGCAAATAACATGGCATCATCACAAACCCTCTCGAAAATCTCTCTGTCTATTTTGTCTCTCTTCATCATTTCAGTTTCTTCTGGCCTCATCAGTGACCGTGACTTATACACACCAAATCCAAAAGCAGAAAAACTCATAAGAGGTCTTAACCTATTTCCAAAAGTTCCAGTTAACATAAGACTTGGTGACACTGTTGGTTTTGTCCCTGGAAATATCGTTGAGAAGAAGTTTTCGTTTTTTGGTGCTTCTGGACCTTCTGTTGAAGACCTTGGTCACCATGCAGGGTATTATTCGCTTCCTCGTTCTAAAGGAGCAAGGTAAATATGATACGCGTATTTTCTTATGTGATTTTAAGGACTTGTTTGGATCACCTACTAAGTAAGATAGGATAGGATAACTTATCATATCATATTTTTATCTCTTGTTTGGTGGATCAATAGTATATGATTAACTTATTCTATTGTCTCATTTTATCCTATCAAATACATGATTTTTTATCCTATGGTGGAGCTGGGTTAGAATTCAACATGATAGTATATCAATATTGGATATCCAATATATTCTTACGCTACCCAATATATTCCCACACTATCCAATATATTTATATTTATTGCATTATATTTTATTTTTTGTTTTTCTTTTTTCCTTTTACATAATGTTAATCAGGTGCTCATCAAACACAGGACATGATATGAGCTTATCAATCTCATATCATATCCTACCCTTATCAACCTCATATCATATCCTACCCTTATCCTATTTTGTCCAGCAAACGAGTACTAAGTCCGAACTACATCAATAGGATGAAACCTAGCTAATATGATATCTTATATCGTATTATGTAGAGACGTACTTTTATAAGACTTAACTTATAGCATTATACTTATTTTAAATAAAATAAAATAAATAAATTAATACTTAAATATTTCTAAATAATAAAATAATGTTACTTTTTTATTCTTAATAAATACGATAGGGTTAAATAGGTAAATAGGTCTAGGCCATTACTTGTTTGCAAAAGTTTAATTAATGCAGGTGCTGTTTATTTGTTTTCCTTAAATCAATAGATTTAAATTTGACTTTTTAAATACATCCTCACGTGTGGTCCTGATTTGAATAGCCATATTTTCTTCTATGATTTTCAGGATGTTCTACTTTTTCTTTGAATCCCGGAACAACACGAATGACCCTGTTGTCATATGGTTAAGTGGAGGTCCAGGGTGTAGCAGTGAATTAGCTTTGTTTTACGAGAATGGTCCTTTCAAAATTGCCAATAACTTGTCTCTTATATGGAATGATTACGGCTGGGATAAGGTAATAATCATTGTCATACCAAAGGCATTGATTGGTTAATTCAGAGAATTAAGTTGTTGCACCAAATTTATTTTCTCATTCTCATCAACATATGGTGTTTTCTCATTTTGTAGGTATCAAATATTATATTTGTTGACCAACCAATTGGGACAGGTTTCAGCTACACTTCCGATTCTGCTGATATTCCCCATGATGAAGTGAGTGTTAGCAATGATTTGTATGACTTCTTGCAGGTAATGTAGAAACCCCTATTTCCCTATTAGAAGCCAAGCTTATTAAACTATATGGGATTTAAACTTCTTCAGTGACAGTGATGGTAACAAGTCACATCATTCCCACAGACTCATCAAATCTTGTACCAATTTTTTTTTTATTAAAAAACCGATGGGACCCACAAATTTTATTTGTGTGGCATAAGATCTCACTTCTCTTGTGAAAGGAGAAGTGTTTTCCCCGGGAAAGTGATCATTTTGTCACATTTGGAAAAAAAAATTATCAGACTGCCACGCCAACAGTAAATTTTGCCAAAATGCCACGTGGCATAATTCGCTACACAGTGTAGCGGATTATGCATGCAATTAATTCGCTACACATTGTAGCGAAATATGCAACGTCAGAACAAAAAATGCCACGTGTCAAATTTTCAGAAATTCGCTACCTAAGATAGCGAATTATGCCAAAATGTCAAAATTTGACATGTGGCATTTTTGGTTCTGACGTGGTATATTTCGCCACACTGTGTAGCGAATTACTTGCATGCATAATTCGCTACACTATGTAGCGAATTATGTCGTGTGGCATTTTGGCAAAATTTACTGTTGGCGTGGCAGTTTGATAATTTTTTTGTCAAAACGTGGCTCTTTGGTCACTCTCTCGTTTTCCCCAAACTATATATATATATATATATATATATATATATATATATATATATATATAGGTAGGATCTTTGACACGTCAAATTTAAAGTTTAACACCTCATCTGAGAGCCGTTAGATCAAAAAAGATAAAAGGTATCACATGCTTACAAATCAGAATCGTTGATTTTTTTTGATATAACGGTTCTCAGATGCGATGTCAAACTTCAAATTTGACACCGGTGTCAAAGGATCCTGCCTCATATATATATATATATATATATATATATATATATATATATATATATATATATTCTACAGCCATTTTAGATAAGCTTATCTACAGCCACCATTTTTAACTATGTTCTCCCGGGAGAACATAGTTATAACACCATTTTTATCTACAACAAATTTAACGTTATAACTATGTTCTCTCGGGAGAACATAGTTAAAAATAGCAGCTGTAGATAAGCTTATCTAAAGTTGTTGTATAAATACTTTTGCCTATATATATATATATATATATATATATATATATATATATATATGTTTGTATGTAAATAAGATCCACTAAGTCTTACTATAATGACAGGCATTTTTCAAGCAGCACCCCAATTTCACTAAGAATGATTTTTACATTACTGGAGAATCATACGCTGGACACTATATTCCAGCTCTTGCATCCCGGGTTCACCAAGCAAATAAAGAAAAACAAGGAATTTATATAAACCTCAAGGTCTTTATACTATTTCTTATATAATTTATATTGAGACTATGAATGGATAATTAGTTTAGCCTTGCTGGTATTGATTTATTTGATCCTATATATATAATAACAGGGCTTTGCTATTGGTGATCCGTTAACAAATCCTGGAATTCAGTACGAAGCATACCCAGACTTTGCATTAGACACGGGATTAATTTCAAAGGCCGATTACGAAAATATCACAAAGTTAATCCCAGGGTGTGAGAATGCCACAACAACATGCAGTACAACTTCCCCTAAGTTCTTTTCTTATTTTCCCATTTTCACTCACACATCCCTTTTTACTAATTTATTATGCTAATTAAAAATGTATATTATATCTCTTTGTGATGTTCATTGATTTGTGTTTGATTTTTCAGACATCCAAGGTGGAGAAACTTGCTTGACTGCATTCAATGTTTGCCAAAACATATATGATGATATTTTGACTATTGCTGGCAACATTAATGTAAGAAATCATGAAAGAACATTGTTTATTATCATTTTTTTCCTATTCAACATAGTGTGAGAAAATAATGTAAATCGAGTTGACTTACTGCATTCTGCTGATATGAGAATTGCAGATCTATGACATCAGAAAGAAATGCGTGGGAGAATTGTGTTATAACTTGACAAGCGTAGAGACACTTTTAAACCAGCAAAGTGTGAGGGATGCTTTAGGTGTTGGGGACTTGCAGTTTGTATCATGCAGTACAACAGTGCATGATGCTATGTCGCAAGACATTATGAGAAACCTTGAAGTGGGAATCCCTGCACTTCTTGAGGATGGAATCAGAATGCTTGTGTATGTTGGGGAATATGATTTCATATGCAATTGGCTTGGTGAGCCATCTTGATTAATTTCAATCCAAAAAAAAAATATTATGTTGGATTGCATTCTTGATGTTCTTCTCAATTGGCAGGGAATTCAAGATGGGTTCATGCCATGGAGTGGTCAGGACAAAAGGAGTTTGAGGCATCTAATACAGTGCAATTTATGGTTGATGGTGCAAATGCAGGGAGTCTGAATAGCTATGGACCTCTCTCTTTCCTCAAGGTTTGTGTTCAGGGGTGTATTCTTGACCCTAACATTGCTATTAACACGTTTGCTAACTTTATTTTTGTGATACAATAGGTATATGGGGCTGGCCACGTACTCCCTATGGATCAACCAAAAGTTGCACTTCAAATGGTGAAAAGCTGGATGGATGGGAAATTGACCGGGGCAATGAAATGAGATAATGTCTCTCTTAATTGATGCAATCACTGCAAAATAAAAACCAACCTCCTCTGACTTGAATAATGATCATATTTTCGTGTGTACATGACTTCATGTATTATATTTGGAGAGTGGAATATATATATATATATATATATATATATATATATATATATATATATGGGTGTGTGTGTGTTTTTCGTTATCAAATTCATCTTATTTATATCTTTGTTAACAAGACCGACGATTCGACCCGAATACGAATGCACTCAATACGAATATGATAAGAATTTAAAATTGGGTTAAAACTTTCAACACTAATATAACTCAGTTTATTTTGTGAATTGACAAAATACGACACGAATAACTCAAAAACTCATAATGCATTGCTTATGAGGGTAGACAAAAATGACACGTCATAACACGAATAATCTGTCAACTACAAATTGCATTACTTTTGATGCGGGTAGACATAACATGGTAAAATACGAAAAAACTTGTTTATATACGACAAGACATGACAAAATTATAACCTAAAAGAAATTAATGTGAGTCATTTTGCGTTCGTAGGTTGATACATAACACGACACAAATTTTTTCAAATCAATTTTTGCCAATCCGAACATGACACGAAGTTGAAAACGGATCGATCCAAACACAAATCTTTTGTGTCATGTTGATATCATCTCAGCAGGTCGTGTCGATAGCTACATTAACCAATTGTGCACGATCTTTGTGTTGATTCTGTGTAAGAAATTGTCAATTATTGAACAATAATCAAAATATATTTAGCATGATGCCAAGTGATATATTCATAAGTGATTCATTACATTGCCATAAGTGGCGGATCCAGGAAATTAGTGAAGGGTGGGCACTCAATAAGTTCAAGTATATATAGATCTAGGCCTGGTCTCGAACCGACTTGCGAGCAGGTACCGGCTCACTAGGTTCTGGTTTAAATCTAGATCTGGACGGATTACGACTCAACTAGATGGTCTAAAATAGAGCTATCTGATGTTAGGTTTGAATAATGAAGGTGGAGGAAGGAAAAAAAACTCACGGGGAAATAAAATAGAAGAAGTGAAATTAAAGGAGTAGGATATCGTAACAACTAATTATGGTTACTACTAAGGTTAATACTAATCAATTTCACCGTTAGATCGATTATATTGATCCAACAGTTATATTTATTTCCATCTTTGTATGGTTTTGATCCTCATATTCAATATAAAAGTATTAAATATGAGAAATTATAACTATACAAAAGTGAATATAAATATAAAGTATTAAATATGAGGAATTATAACCATACAAAATGGAAATAAATATAAATGTTAGATCAACATAATCGATCTAACAGTGAAATTAATTAGTAGTAATATTGAAAGTAACCCTAATTGGTTGTTAGAATATCCTACCCCACAATTAAACTGGAAAATTTTAAATTTTAAGAGAAAAATATTTTCATGTTTTTGTATCATATTTTAAGGGAAGGCACTTTCCCCCCTTCTCACTAACCTGGGTCCGCCTCTGATTGCCATGTCATAAACTAGCGGTAAAATACGAAAAGAAACTAAAACAAAACAATTTTTTCAAATGTGCCGAAGATGTGGTTTTACCAAAAATGAAGTCTAGTACTAAGTTTATAAACTTAAAGGGTATCTTTGGTGCATAGTATAGGATAAGGCCTGATTATACAAGATCTGATTGAATTTTAATACTATCCAGCGTTTGGCACGATATTGTATAAAATAATATATTGTATAAGATAATGTCAACTATTATTTGGTAATGCATTGTATAATACAATGGGATAGGTTATTCTGCCTACTTCCATTTTGCCTATCTTTGCCTACCACTTTCATTACCGCTCGATTACAATCTAATCCAACGGTTCATATTTGTAAAATAAAATAAATCCTTTTCCCCCGTTTCTTTCTCCCCACTTCCTCCCATACCCTTTTTCTCTTCCTCTATTACCAAGATCGAAAATAACAAGAAAATCGAACGAAAAACACATATCACCATCAAGATTTTTGGAACTTATCAGTTTTTTTTTTTGAACTAATCCGATGGTCCTTATCAGTTTTTTTTTTTTTTTGGAACTTTTTTTTAATTTACCTATCAGTCGAAAAGTTGAAGGCAATAAAACTCAGCGACTCAATTCGTATCCGATCCTTTAATTTTATGAGGCATACAGGGAAAACCAAAAAATATATAAAACTAAATGATTCATAGCTACTGGGCGGCAGACATCAGCGGGGGATAGGTTATAATTTAAGGTGAATTATAAATTGCAGCTCATAGACCTTAAATCCTTAATTTTACTTTATATATCAAATGGATGTGTAAAGAACCTTGGGATACACCATTCCAAAAGCTAGCTCAAAGGGTGGGAGTGCCCAAGGCCTTATAAACTTCACATTAGTTGTCCATACAACCAATGTGAGACTATATATCTCAACCCACCCCCTCACACGAGAGCCCACCGGGCTTGAAGGGTGGACAACATACAAGCCCACCTACATGTGGAAATTCCACTACAAACAAAGTGGGAGGCGGTGAGATTTGAAATGCTCTGATACCATGTAAAGAACCTTGAGATACACCACCCCAAAAGCTAGCTCAAAGGGTGGGAGTGCCCAAGGCCTTATAAACTCCACCTTAGTTTCCCGTACAACCAATGTGAGACGATATATCTCAATAGGATGCCTTAAGATACGCGACCTAAATCGACATTATAAAACTAAGCTTTTTTTTAAACATTACACCGCCGCTTTGGATAGAGTTGCCGAAAAAGGAAGGGTTTTTTTTCAAATTCTTTTTCTGAAGTTGAAAAGTTTCTCACTTCACATGGAGTTGGAGTGGGTGGGGGTTAAAGAGGTCCACGACAGACACCAACGATGAAGGAAAAAAAAATAGGTATGGCCTAGAGGAAGAGAGAAAAGGAAGGAGAGAGAAAGGGTGTGGAAGGAAGTGAGAAGAAAGAAGAGGGGAAAAATGATTTATTTTATTTCGCAAATATGGACAGTTGGATTAGATTGTAATCGAATGATAATGAAAGTGGTAGGCAAAGGTAGGCAAAATGAGAGTAGACAGGGTAACAAATCCCATTATTTATTAGGGGAAGGATATTGTAACAACCAAGTTGTGTTACTACCAATCAATCTCACCGTTAGATCGATTATGTTGATCCAACGGTTATATTTATTTTCATCTTTGTATGGTTATGATTCTCCATATTTAAAGTGAAAACATTAAATATGGAAAATCATAACCATACAAAGGTGGAAATAAATATAAAATATTAAATTTGAAAAATCATGACCATATAAAGATGGAAATAAATATAATCGTTGGATCAACATAATCGATCTAATAGTGAGATTGATTGGTAGTAACTTGGTAGTAACACAACTTGGTTATTACAATATCCTTCCCCTATTTATTATGGTAAATAATCAGTACTTGTGATGTCATAAATATTGATATGTGTAGTCTTTATATGTATGAAATGTATGTAAATTGTTATTTTATGTTGTTGACAACTGATAATTCTTGTCCATAATGCATTTTATAACATGATGGATATATGAGTTTTATATCAATTGAAGTATCTTCTGATATTATGTGAATTTGAAAGGGCTACTTTTTTTTTGAGATATTCCAATCGGTTCATCACTTCGAGACTAGTTTGATTTTAGTGATGGCATTATCAAAGCCATGTTTTGTTTATCGAAACATATTTTGTGGTGTTGTGTTGATGGGATTAAAATTTAACGTGGAATCTTAAATCCTAAAATGTTTTGCACAATTTTTATATCTTGGAATTAAAGTATGGTAAATCTCTTGAAGACCAGAATGGTCAAATATTTGAGTTGATTCAATTCCAAATTGTATGATTTTATTTCAAATGCCCAATATTTGTGCAAATGCAAAAAACTTACAAAAACTAGTAGAGAAAAAATTATTTTAAAATTCTAATTCTCTATTTAATTATTTATAGAAAACGTAAGGTCACGATTCAAAAAGTATATATTCGACAACGAAAGAACACATCCGTTCAACACGAAAGAACACATCTGTTTGACCATGAAAAACACACATTTTCCATATCAAACTTCTTATTTATAAACATAATTAATTCCAACCGCCATTTGATCACGTTCGCACTAATTAATATATATATATATATATATAATACATAGCTCGCGAGCATGCTGATTACTCAAGAAAGTGACCATTTTACTAACGCGGCAATGACGCTGACTTAATTGCATATTCTGTTTATCTAAAGTTTTTAATTATTATCAGTCAATTAGTCTTTGTCGTATATCCACCTATTTTTAACAACATATATAACAAGTTAGTTTTTTTTTTTTTTAAAACAATATAACAAGTTAGTTAACAACACATGATTGAGTAGTAATTAAAAAAAAATTCAAATTAATAATATATCAAAATTAAACAAATGCATTGCATACTTAGACGGCATAAAAGTAAAACATAAATTTAATTGAATTTTTAATATTTAAATTATTTTATGACCGGCCATTACTTATAAGTTAAGTAAAAAATCAATTTCAAGATTTAAAATAAAATCAACTCAGACCCAACTAAAATTAAATAATTTTTTTATTCATGCACAACTAGAGATAAAATTATATTAAAACCATATATATTTCTTTTTTATTTCTTTCCAAATATATATATTTTTTATAAATAAATTAGTAGAGGAAATATTTCATTCCAAACTTATATTTACTATAATCTGAAAGTAGGTGACGCTTCGCAGTTCGCAGGCAAAGTTTGCATATGGAGTGCTATAAATTCAAAGCCAATGCTAAGCATTTTCCGCAAGTGAAAACAACATGGCATCATCACCAACCTTCTCGAAAATCACTCTGTCCCTTTTGTCTCTCTTCATAATTTCAGTTTCTTCATCCTATGCAACTTCTCGCAACATCAATGACCGTGGCTTGTTATACACCCCAAAACAACAAGCAGAAACGCTCATAAGAGGCCTTAACCTATTTCCAAAAGATCCAGTTAACATAAGACTAGGTGACACTGTTGGTTTTGTCCCTGGAAAGATCGTGGAGAAGAAGTTTTCGTTTCTTGGTGCCTCTGGGCCTTCTGTTGAAGACCTTGGTCACCATGCTGGGTATTATTCGTTTCCTCGTTCCAAATCAGGAAGGTAAATATTCTTCTGATTCAAACTCTGGCATATGTTACATTTTAGAGTTTTACTTTTCTCACATGATAGAAAAGAAACTATCTTATGTTTTAGGGTTTTATAATTCTCATGTTGAAGGAGAATTGAAATCTTATATTATACAAGAAAAAAGCATGTGAGACCATATGTTACAAAAAATTATATGTAGGACCCATATCAGCACGGAAATCGAAGGGTGTGTAGGAAAATTTGAATTATCATGTTGAATGAGAATTATAAAACCATATGTTTTATGTTGTGAAACATACAAAATAGGGTCCATCGATTTTAAAAAATAAAATAACAAAATAAACATGAGAGATGAATTCCATACCATGTGAGAGTATAATTTTCCTACATTTTAAACTTTAAATTGGGTTTTTAAGTTTCTATGTTTTTTAATTTATTTTTCTGTCTAGAATGAGATTCATCAAGACAAATATTCTTCTGCGATTTTAAGGGGGTTTTTAGTTTGCGTAATCTTTATATTCAGACAAATGAGAATCTGGTGTGGCAAAGTGCCAAGAAATTCAGAGTAATGTGGAAAATGTAAATAATGTATATACGAAGGATATTTTGGTTAAAACAATATATAAATAGTTGACGTGTTCTTTTAAGTTTTTATAAGTAACTGTCTTGTGTTAAAGTTAACGTAATTAACCACACCCGGTAGCTTAGTTGGTGTCAGGGAAGTGTATGTGGAGGGTGAGAGTATGTTCTATCCTCCCTACTATTTTTCCTGAGAAGAGTTTAAAGTCTTAATTTCGGTATCTCCTAAATCAAACTAGTCGCGAAACGATGAATTAATTGAAATATATATTTCCAAAAAAATAAATGTACTTAGCCATACAAAAAAAATAAAAAAAAATTCATGATGTTTAAGGTCAATCGTTGGTTGTATTGTACCGCTTTCTTCTTTTTTTACGAGTAGCTATTATTTTGGTTTACTCGCTTTTTTCAGTCGATCGAGATATTTTTAAAGTGATGACGGATATAAAGGAACCGTAACATTGTCCGACAAGAAACGTGTTTGTTGAAACGTCATAAACTTAATACAATTATACAATAGCTAATTATATAATTTCACAAGGATATATCATTGTGCAGTCGTTTAATTAATGCAAGTGTTTTTTGTCCTAATTAATTAATTTAAAATCTATCTCTTTAATTACTTGCTAACATGTGGTCCTGGCTTGAATTGCCATATTTTCTTCTATGATTTGCAGAATGTTCTATTTTTTCTTTGAATCTCGAAACAACACGAATGACCCAGTTGTCATATGGTTGACTGGTGGTCCAGGGTGTAGCAGTGAATTAGCTTTGTTTTACGAGAATGGTCCTTTCAAAATTGCCAATAACTTGTCTCTTATATGGAATGATTACGGCTGGGACAAGGTAATAATCATTGTCATACCAAAGGCGTTGGTTAATTCAAAGAATCAAGTTGTTACACCAAAATTGTCTTCTTATTTGCATCAACATGGTGTTTTCTCATTTTGCAGGTATCAAATATTCTATTTGTTGACCAACCAATTGGGACTGGTTTCAGCTACACTTCCGATTCTGCTGACATTCCCCAAGATGAAGTGGGCGTTAGCAATGATTTGTATGACTTCTTGCAGGTAATGTAGAAAAGCCAAACTTATTAAAATATAGAGAAGTATATATATATATATATATATATATATATATATATATATATATATATATATATATATATATATATATATATATATATGTTGTATGCTTGTCTATAAATAAGATCGACTAAATCTTACTATAATGACAGGCATTTTTCAAGCAACATCCCAAATTCGTTAAGAATGATTTTTACATTACTGGAGAATCATACGCTGGACACTATATTCCAGCTCTTGCATCCCGGGTTCACCAAGGAAATAAAGAAAAACAAGGAATTTATATAAACCTCAAGGTCTTTATACTATTTCTTTTATAATTTATATTGTGACTATGAAAGGATAATTAGTCTAGCCTTGCAGGTATTGATTTATTTGATCCTATATATATAATTACAGGGCTTTGCTATTGGTAATGGGTTGACAAATCCTGGAATTCAGTACGAAGCATACACAGACTTTGCATTAGACACGGGATTGATTTCAAAGGCTGATTACGAAGATATCAAAAAGTTAATCCCAGGGTGTGAGCAGGGCATAACAGCATGCAGTACAATTTCCCCCCAATTTCTTTTTATTTTTTCCTGTTTCACTCACACATCCCCTTTTACTTATTGTTTGCACTAATTGCAAATTTATATTATATCTCTTTATGATGTTCATTGATTTGTGTTTGATTTGTCAGACACTAAAGGTGGAGAAACTTGCTTGTCTGCATTAGATGTTTGCGAAAACATATATGAAGATATTTTGGATATTGCTGGCGAAATTAATGTGAGCAATCATGAAAAAACATTGTTTATTATCATTTTTGTCCTGTTCAACATAGTGTGAGAAAACCGTGTAAATCGAGTTGACTTACTGCATTATGCTGATATTCGAATTGCAGTACTATGACATCAGAAAGAAATGTGAGGGAAGCTTGTGTTATGACTTCTCAAACTTGGAGACACTTTTAAACAAGAAAACAGTGAGGGATGCTTTAGGTGTGGGGGACTTGCAGTTTGTATCATGCAGCAGAGAAGTGTATAATGCCATGATGGAAGACTGGATGAGAAACCTTGAAGTGGGAATCCCTGCACTTCTTGAGGATGGAATCAGAATGCTGGCCTATGCTGGGGAATATGATTTCATATGCAATTGGATTGGTGAGCCATCTTGATTCATTTGAAAACAAAAAAAGTTGTATGTTGGATTGCATTCTTGATGTTCTTCTCAATTGGCAGGGAATTCAAGATGGGTTCATGCCATGGAGTGGTCAGGACAAAAAGAGTTTGGAGCATCCCAGACAGTGCAATTTATGGTTGATGGTGCAAAAGCAGGGAGCCTGAATAGCTATGGACCTCTCTCTTTCCTCAAGGTTTGTGCTCGAGGGTGTATTCTTGACCCTATCATTGCTAATAACACATTTGTTAACTTTATTTTTGTGATACGACAGGTATATGGGGCTGGGCACATGGTCCCTATGGATCAACCAAAAGCTGCACTTCAGATGCTGAAAAGCTGGATGGAAGGGAAATTAACTGTGGCATTGAAATGAGATAATGTCTCTCTTAATTGGTTCAATCACTGCAAAATAAAAACAACCTTCTCTCACATGAATAGTGATCACATTTTCTTGTGTACATGACTTCATGTATTTAATATATTTGAATGGTAGAATATTCTTTTTTCTTTCTAAACGAGTTATCAAGTTCCTATTCTTTATACTCGCACTAACAAATGGTGCACCATTTTTGTGCTGATTATGTGCAAGAAAATGTCAATTATTGAACAAAAAACAAACATATTCAGCATAATCCCAAGTGATTGATAAGAGATTCATTCCGTTCCCATGTCATTCTTGGGGCCAAACATAATAACCAAGTGCAAATTTAAGTAAATTTATAATACAGAAAACCACAAAAGTAATAGCAGCAATATAAGAATTTGGAACAAGAATTTTTAAGTTGAAAACTCAACATGGGAAGAAAAATCACGGACCTTTATCGAAGTCCACCCAAACTTCTACTATCACCAATCAATAATAATGGGTACACATATATAATGTTATCTCTCAATATAACAATAGAGGAATCCAATAACATCATCAAATAGATATAAATCAAGATATAGAGTAAAACGAAAAGTCGCCAAAGAAGCTTCAAAGGGGGAAACCATATATATATGGGTCTAAAGAAGTCTCAGTGTTGAATCCGCCGGAGAAAACCTTCTCTTTTTTTCTCCCCTGCGCGCTTCTACTCTCTCTCTCTCTATTTTTCTTCTTTTTTCCTTGTGCATTTGTTGTCTCTCTCTCTTTTTCTTCTTTTTATTTTCAATCGTTGTCTCCCTATTTTTTAATTCTCTTTCTTTTGTTGCAAATGGGCCATAAGACCCCACCACTAATAGAAAGGGGTCACAGACCCAACAAATCTCCTTTGTGGCCATGAGGGCGGAAACCATGTTCTAACTCTTTACTTGGAGACTGGAGTCCATGTTTGCAAGCTCCTTGAACAAATCAAACTTTTCTAGGGTAACAACTTTAGTCAACTTGTTTGAGGCGTTCTTATTAGTGTGGATCTTCTTAATCTTGAGCAACTCATCTTCCACTACTTCACATAGCCAATGGTATCTCACATCAAAATGCTTTGTGTGAGAATCTTTTCACATCAATAACACTCTGATTAAAACAGTAAATCACATTTTCATCCTACTTAAATCCTAAGCCTTGGAGAAATCTTTTCAACTATAGCATCTTTTTTTTAGCTTCTGTAACAACAATGTACTCAGCCTCAGTTGTAGATAATGCAACACATTTCTACAAATTGGACTACCAATACACAGCTCCCCCTACAAAAGTAAACAAGTTCCCGGGGGTAGACTTTCTACAATCACGGTCACCCACCATATTAGAATCTGTATACCCTTTCAAGATTAGATTTGTGCCTCCAAAACATAAGCACAACTTGGAGCTTCTTCTCAAGTATTTGAAGATCCACTTCATAGCTTTCCAATGATCTATACCTGGATTATCAAGAAACTTGCTTACCATACTAATTGCTTATGCTATATCTGGTCGTGTACAAACCATACCATACATAAGACTACCAATTGCAAATGAGTATGCATGGAATAGTTGACATGTCTTCTTTCTCTTCCTTTGTAGATAGGCATAACTTATTACTTAGTTTAAAATGACTGGCAAAAGGTGTGCTAACTGATTTAACATTCTTCATGTTAAACTTTTTAAGCACCCACTTAACATATTTTTCATATGACAACCACAACTTCTTATTTTACCATCAGGGAACTTGCTGAAGTATACACAAGAATCTGCATGAATTCTTTTATATCCAAGCTCCCCATAAGTGAATCAAACTTCTTATACCATTGTCGCGGTGCCTGCTTCAGGCCACAAAGGCTATTCTTGAATTTACAAACGTATGCGTTCCTGTCCTTTGACTTCTAAACCTTCAAGTTGCATCATATAGATTTCTTCATCTAAATCACCATAAAGAAATGCAGTCTTCATATCTAACTGCTCAACCTCAAGATCTAAGCTAGCTACCAAACCCAGAATTGCTCGAATGGATGTCATCTTGACAACTGGAAAGAAAATCACATCAAAGTCAATACCCTTCTTCTATTTGAACCCTATAACCACCAACCGAGCCTTGTGTTTCACTAGCTTGCCATTAGCATCCCTCTTAATCTTGTATACTCATTTATTCTTAATGTTTTCCTACATTTTGGAAGTTTTAACAAGTCATAAGTGTGATTCTTATGTACTGTGTAGCTTGCATCCAGCTATCTTTGTCATTGTTGTCAATTGCTTCTTGAAAACATTCAGGTTCCCCTTCATCAATAAGGAGCATAAATGCAGAAGTGGGATATCTCTGTGATGGCTGACGTTATCTCATGGACCATCCGACTTCTGATTTTACAACCTCTCCTTGTAGGGGCTGCCCCCTGCTCAATGATCTTTTATCAACATAATCCACTACCTTTGAACCATCATGACCAACATGCTCTTCCTAAACTTGTTTTCCTCCAATGGCACCATTTGAAGAAGAAGGAATTAATGTTGGATCAAACATAATTTTTTCCCCTTTAGTAGGCCCCACAATCTTATCAAAGTGTGTAATATTCTCAGTCATACGAAGCACTACATCTCTGCTTATGAAAATCTTCTTCTTTTCTAGTTCCCATCGTTTGTAGCTAAACTCTTTATTGCCATAACCCATGAAAATGCAAGGAATAATTTCAACCACTGCTCTTTTGAAACATATGCAAAAGCCTTACAACCAAATACCATCAGATGAAAGTAGGAGGCATATTTCCCTCTTTGTGCTAGCAGCTTCTCCCCAAAAGGATTTTGGCAATGCAACTATCTTCAACATACATATGATCTTCTCAACAACTGTGTGGTTTTACCTCTCTACTACCCCATTGTGATGAGGGGTTCCAAGAATTGTCCTCACATGTCTGATGCCATATTTAGAGAAGTAATTTTCAAACTCTATTAAAGTATACTCGCCTCTATTATTAGTGCACATACATTTTAGGAGCTTTCATATTTCTCTTTCTACCATGACATTGAACTGTTGAAAATACTGGAACACCTTGTCCTTATATTTATAAGGAACAACCACATCTTTCGTGAAGTATTACTAATAAAAGTAACAAAATATATATTACCTCCTAATGATGGAACATCGAATGGACAAAAAACATTAGAATGCACTAAGTCTAATATATTAGATTTCATATCATGATGCTTTTGGAATGAGACTCTATGATGCTTGCCAATTACATAATAATCACATGTATTTAAATGCATACCTTTGACAAAGGGAATTAGAGACTTCTTTATCAATACCTGCAAATCTTTGTCACTTGTAACACCCCATTCTAGAACCAATTTTTTAACATTACATATGATGTTAAGAGCAGTTACAACCAACATTTTTGAATTAAAATTATGAATAAACTTTTTCTTTTACTTTCTACTTAAGCAATTTACTCTGTACTCATAAAATTCAAATATTTTAATTATAACTTGTACATTGCGTGGAACATCATAAATCAATTTAATATCATGTACCAATTAGTTTCCATAAATTATCCTATGTAAGACTCACTTTTCCATTTAGACATATTGTAATACTTTAACTAATTTATTCTTAATCATAATCAATTATGCAATCATTTAGCATATCATTGTTATGTGGTATAAACATTCACCAATTATAAATAATGGTTAATCACACCTCGTATCTTTAACATTTTAAACTTTACTAACCCTTAGTGATGGTAATCAACTACATGAATATGGAAATTATGTACCATATTAGTTCGAAATAAAACAAATAGCACCTGGGCTATAATTGGAGGGTTTGAGACATTTTCCCAATCTCATGAAACACGTAATGAACAACATATATAATTTCATACATATTCCAGTCTATCTACTAGACTACTCATAGGATCCATCAATAAATCATACATATGATTCTTCTAAACATAACTTTTACATGAAAATCATTATTTACTTGGATTCAATCTAAAACATCATAAACTAGTACATTTAATACATAAAGTCCAAGTTTGTGACCATAGTCTCATAATTACAACATCAACCTCATATCAATTTACCTAGCCTTATTGACATATGATTTCATACATGTGACTTACACCTCAAGCAAGAATTACATTTACATCTCATGCACAATACATATCTCAAATGAATGTACCTCATTACATAATCTCATTACACATTTTTACATACTCATAATATAAGCCTATACATGAACATCTGTCAAATGTAATGAAGGCTTATACAAAACGTGTAACCAAAACTATCAAGTATATTGTAACACCCCGTGTGCACCCGGTGTATTAAACATACATATGGCAATAGCGCAGCTAATTAAAATGTAGAAGCTAACTTTTTCTTTCTAATTATGGCACTTGCACTCAATAAAACAACTCAATAGCATTTCAGAAATCATCACATAATTTCTTAAAAACACATCATGCATATAAATCATCCCTCCATGAGGTATGGTAGAACCAATAATTGGCAAAACTAAGGACACGAAAGCTTACCTCTTAAGCAATCAATCCCAACAAGAGTCCACACCAGCCCAAGGTCACCAAACAGCACAATCACAAATTGTTTAGACCAGAAACCTTATCAATATACATAATCTAGAAGTTCATTACATTACGACAATGTTTCCTTTTTCTTTTCATGCCTTTAGGCTTCTCCCAAAGCCATAAGCCTTTAATCTTAGTGCTTCTGACTTAGTTAACTTATTACAGATGTTCATATCACTAATCAAGGGTTCAAAACCTAACTCAATCTTCTGTTCGGACATGAAAGTTTGTCATATGAAATTTCCCAATCCAATCTTCTGTTATATCTTATGAAAAATTTATATAAAAACAATGAGAAAATTATTAAATATTTTTAAAGAAAAAATTGTCACACTCACATAAAAGTAAATGAATTCCATTAAAATGGAAGAATGAAAAGAAATTAGCTAGACATGTTCATTTTTTATGTGAACGTAAATGAAAGAAAAAAAAGTTTCTATAAAAAAACAAGAATATCAAATCAAAAAACAATTCAAAGAAGACGTGTGTGGTAACTTTTGGTTGTTTCTTACCTTAACCGTAACAATTGAATATTATAAATAAAAAGTATAATGTTATCTAAACATCCAACACAATAATTGATCATTCAGAAGTTTTATGTGACAATGAGTAATAATTTGTACCATTCTTTGATAAACTGTTTTGTTTAAAAAAATTCATAGTTTATATAATAGTCAAATAATTACTTTGGGTGGCTATTTAACTTCAAATTATAATAACCAATGTGCTACAAATTCCTAAAGTTTAAGTTTCATACATATCCAAACCTAACTATATATCAGTTCACATGTAGGAGTGTGCAAAATAACCGGTGAACCTAAACCACGTTTAGAATTGACCCCAAAAAAACTGATTTTTCAAACAAAATCATAAACCAAAACCATTTTTAATATTTTAAAATAAATCACCAATGAATCGATTCTAAATTTATATGTAACTGGTTAAAACCTGGACCAAACTTTGACGTCTCAAGTCTCGACGAAGTTCCCAAATCATGGAAGTAGAACCCAAATTATTTCACTTATGAAGCCAATCTCAAAATTTACCATTGAGGTTGTTATTCTACCATGTAACATTGAGATTGCGAGTGTGCATTGTTTACTCTAGCTCTCCACTCCCTTCATCTTTGACTTTAACCCCGTCATTGTGCCATCTAGAGTCGTTCATTGTAGTGAGTTATTTTTTCTCCATTCAGGTTTTCGTTTGTTTTCGTTATACAATCCTTAAACTAATTTAGGGATCTAGGTATTAATTATTAAATTTTGGGGGGGGGGGTTGATTTCTGAACAAGTAGGGTTTATTTTCTAATTTGGGTGTCTTAGAATTATACAACTATACAACTTTAATTATGTACGCTTTGTTCTCTGTGGTTACAGGAAGCCATCTAAAGTTCCTCAATTAGTTCTCCTAGAAAATTTCTTTGTCAATATTGCAACTGCAGTTGGTACTGAGGTTAACCGTGGTTTGAGGTTTCTTCAAGATGTTGAATGTGGAGGAAACCTGAAGCAATTTCTTCTTGTATGTTTGCTTGCTTTGGTATTTTTATTTATAATCCAGATTCATGCTTAAAACATAGTTTAAGAGTTACACCCATTTTTCAGCTTATGAACCTGAGTATTCACTTCAGTTCTTGTTTCTCAATTAAATTCCTTTTATTTTGCTACAACATCTTTCATTTGTGATAGGTTATTGATATTTGTCATGGAAAATGGCAACTGTTGGCTTGTCATTTGAATTTCTAGTATGATAGGCTCCATTTTTAAACTGACAAAATGCAAAAAAATATAAGTTTCTTGCATTTGAGGGAACATGTCAAGTCAACTAAATCTTATGTTACTGTAGATTTATTCTAATGACAACTAATCAATGTTGTCATATATTTGTTATCATAATATAAAATGCAAAAAATGTTATTTTCAACACATTATTTGGCCTAAGCACAAGTTTTTGGATAGCTGTTATTATGAGATTTATTCTTAGAGGTTTAAATGGTTTGATGGGAGCAATGAAGGTACTACCAATTTACGCATTATATATACCTAATATTTCATTTCATCCATTAACATATGGCACAAATAAAATTTGGAATTTGCGTGCTTGCTATCAGTTTATAATATATGTATGTCATTTTCTATTGTATTAACAGGCTTATTCTACTGAAATTTTTCGAGAAGAGTACCAAGCTCTAGGACTCTCTACCGTAAGCCTCACTAACCTTTGCCTACTATTATTTCTTGGAAGCATTTGTTCATCATAATAATTCAAAGTGAGATCTGATTTCTTGTGGCTGCAGCTTGGGGTGTAGGTTTAGTCTTTGGACCTGCATTGGGAGGTTATTTGGCTCAGGTAAAATTTTCTTTTATTTTCCTTCATTGTGTAAAAAGGGCGAGCCTTGGAGTAGCTAAGGTTGCTCTTGTGACCGGAAGGTTACTCGATCCTCACCCACTTTCTTACAAGACAGCGTTAAGCTTGCTTTATTAAATTTGGATAATTTTTCAGCTGATTTCAGCAAAATTTAGAGTTTATGGGAATGTAATTTTTGGATTGTATTCAAATATTTTTATAGATTTATTTGTTATTTGTTTTAAGATTCTCAATGTCAGCATAGTATTTATCTATTTGCTTTTATTAACAAGTATACTATTTTGAATCAGTTGCTATTGTTTTGATAATTAGCGGTGAACTTCGTTTATTGGATATAATAAGAAGTTTAACTTGATTTCCTCTCTGTATTATACAATGAGTCTAAAATACCTATGGAAGTTTTAGTTTGACATTGTTTTGTTCTCTGCTAGAGCTTCCTACCCTGTTAAACTTGAATCTTAGTAGATGTAATCTTTCTGACAATGAATGTGAAAAGTTTTCACGTAAGTTGTTAATACTTGTTTAGCTACTTAGTACATATTTGCTTATTGAGATTCACATTGTGGCACCATAAGAATTCTTGGGGTACTAAATTTGTAGCATTTGCTTCTTTTTCCAGGATTGGAAAATTTGAATGTATTAAACTTGGGATTTAATGGCATAACAGACGCATGTTTAGTACACTTGAAAGGTAATTTGAAAATTTTGAAATTTATGCAAGTATAGTTGCTATAAGTAACAAACCACCTATAACATAAAGTAGAAAGACACATGTACTTGTTCACTCTTCACTGTCTTAGATGCAGCTGGGAAGCAAGATCTGACCTTGCCATGACTGCAAGATTTTAATTTTTTTAATATGGAAGATATAAACGGGGAAGGTCTTAGAAAGACACCACATATATGTCCTTTTCCTTTTGCTCAATTTACTAGACTCTTTGCATACTTCCTGTAAAGTGAAATAGCAAAGAGAAGATAAAAAGCCCATCACTTTCTTACCTTTGTCTACTTCTTTTTCAAGTGAAACACCATAATGGAATCAATAGGTATTCAAGATGAATTCTTGACCTCAGAGACAGCATAGCATCTTGTTTCTACTTCACAAGCTATTTCTAATGCGGAGCCTAACTCGGATAAAAAAGCCCATTGCAACTATTGTGGTTGTATGATCAAGTGTGATAAGGGAAAGAGTTCTATGTGAACTCATTTGAAGAGGTGTAAGGATCATCTAGATACAGATCAAGACAAAAGGAGAAAATCAAATTTATCATCAATTGGAGCTTCAGAAGGACATGCTGGTTCTTCCCCTTCGATAGTTGCTAGATTTGACCAACAAGTTTGCAAGGATGCAATTGTGAAAATGTTAGTGGCTACCGAGCTTTCTTTTCGATTTATTGAGGATGAGGACTTTCGGTGGTTTATGAGTATTGTAAGTCCGAAATTTAATCTTACCTCACGAACTACAATGGCACGTGATGTTTTGGAATTATGGCAAGTAGAAAAAGTGAAGTTGAAGAAGTTTCTTGTTATGCATTGTACAAGAGTTTGCCTCACCACGGACACTTAGACATCATGTCAAAATATGTGTTATATATGTTTGACTTCACACTTTTGTTGATAAAAATTGGAAGCTGCATAAGAAGATCTTAAACTTTTGCCTAGTCAAAAGTCATTTTGGAGAACTTATGGCTAAAACTCTTTTTCATGCTTGAATGACTGGGGGTTGAATCGTGTGTTTAGTTTGACAGCTGACAATTCTTCATGAAATGATACTGGGACTCAAAACCTAAAGAAGAGTTTAATGCTTCAGAGCAACTTAATTTTGAAGGGAGATCATATTCATATGAGGTGTTTTGCACATATTTTGAACCTAATAGTGAAGGAAGGATTGAAAGATATGGATGATTCCATTTTAAGAATCCGTGATGCAGTTAAATACATTAGATCTTCTTCATCCAGGTATGATAAATTCAAGGCGTATGCAGAAAACAAAAAGATTGAATACAAGGGTGCACCTAGTTTAGGTATTGAAACTAGATGGAATTCAAGTTTTCTTATGTTAGATGCAGCTTTGAAGCACGAAAGGGCATTTGAGCAACTTGAATTGCAAGATAAGAATGATTATCATGAGTTAGAAAACAATATTGTACTTGTAAGTCATTACCGTTACTAATTACATTTTTTATTAACATAATGACATCGAGCTCTTATTGCAGCCCTTGCTATTAAATCAACTGCTTACCAATACCTAAAAAAAAAAAATTATATAGAGGATAATTGTTATAAATAACCTGTAGCAAGAATTGACACTTAAAAGATATGTAGAAAATGGCATAAAATTTGGGAATAATGGTGTCTAAATTATATGATTATGCAGATAGTTAGGTAAGATGCTTTATGCCATAAAGTCCTTCAGCAACATCCATACCCCTTTACATCCTAATGTACCATTCTAGGATGGAGAAGTTGGATATTGGAAGCTCAATAAGCCAGATCAAGATCATGGGCACAATGCTTTCAATCTCATTAGCATTACTTATGACCCTTTACAAGGGCACTCCCATGCATTGGCAGCTTTAGAATTGAACCCTCTCATTGGTAGAAAATTGATTAGATATTTAGACCACTTAACTAAATAGGTGCTAAGGTCTTAAATTTTAGTGATGGTTTATGAGAATATTGATCTGAATATGTGCTCTGATATGTGATGGTAATTAATCAAACTCTAATATATGCTCTGATAGTCTGCTGCTACCTTAAGCATATCTAATTTGGGACTTGTAATTGATATTTTTAAGATTCATTCTGTTGATAAAATTTCGATAAGACAAACTTTTGTGACAGTGAAAGTTGGAATTGGAGACTTCAGTATGGGTGCAGCAATAGCTCTATATTCTGCAACATGTTTTGCCATTGGAAGGTATGGAAATGACATCCCTTACCCTGTCAACTTAAGAGCAGTTGTTGGACTAAGTGGCTGGCTTCTAGGATCAAGAGTAACTTTCACGGTTGTCCATGAGATATTGGTGGAATAACCTTAAAACCGGTTCAGAACCTTAAAATAACATTGCCAAGAATAAAAATGAAAAAAAAAACTTCCTTAAAACTGGTTCGAAAATGGTTCTGGTTCGAGACTGGTTTGAAACCAGTTCATAAACGGTTCGAGTCGAACCGGTTCGGAATCAGTTCAAACCAGTTTTAAACCGAACCGAATCGATTTTCTAAAAAAAATTTGGTTCAAAGAACCGAACCGATTTAAACTGGTGTCGGTTCTTTAAAAAATCCGGTTTAAGTCGACCCATGCCCATCCCTATTCACATGGCTCATATTTAAGGAAATAAAAAATATACATGCAAATGGTGACTCTATTTGGTGTATGAAGAGCATTGAATAGGGTCATGCTCCAACCAGCATTAAATGAAATTAAGAAACTTGATTTAAAATTAATAACACGTAGGACCTAATTGTTTTATCATTTTGTGGAAAATAAGCTAGCAGCATGTGGTTGTGATTTTATTAATTTCTTTATCATGTGATGGGCAAGGCACTTGTGAAACTCAACTCAATTTGTCACCCACAACCCTCTTTCGTGTCATTAATATTAGGCTAAAATATAACTTACTCCCTTCAACTTTGACCATGTTTTAAATTATCTCCTTCTATTCTTAATTGTTTTAATTAACCCCTTATACTTTGTAATTGTATCAAATCAATATTTCTGTTAAAATTTTCACAAATGGTGTTAAACCTCCTTAGATGCCTTAAGCCATGAATGTCAAAAATTTATTCTTTTTTTTCTTTGTTCTCCAATGGTCTCTCTTATTACAGTGTGCTTTGGATCTTAGAAATATTCATAGATTGAGATGATTTGGATTTAAATATGAGTAGACTATTGTTCCTCTTTTCTTCTACGTTCTCCCAGTCTCTCTTAGTACATGTTATTACATCTTCTACGAAGGGGCCACAATCATCGTTGGAAACCTCGTAACTGTTGTTGTGGAGGTAAGTTTGATTACCTATTCTCTTTTCTCAGTAATATTCATAGACCTTAATGCGTTTTGGATCTTTTCAAAAATATTTGTATAACGATTTTCAATATTATCAGTGTGCTTGTGTCATCTAAACAACTGTCTGCGCTCTATTCCTAATTGGTGGAGGAGGGCTTTAAGAATTGACTTGGGGAAATTAAGTTGCAGTTCAACATATATTTAGCCTTCACTACATTTCAACATTTAGCCTACAGTTAGTTGATTATAAAAAGTTGATTTTAATATGTCATCGCACTATTACATGTATTTTGTATATGTATTTGTTCCTCATTTTTCCTAATTATGGTCAATCGCCAGATTTTTGCAAATTGTAACCAATGAGACTAAAGTGGAGGAATCACAAACGTTTTTGGATATTCCAATTGACTGAGCATTATGATAGAGAACAAAAATCATCAATTAATTTGGATGGATGTTACTTTTAGATAGTGATGTTGAGATGGTTGTCTTATTCTGCGAAACAGGCATTGAATCTGTTCATGAAGAGGTTGAGAATTTTCTAAGAGATGCTAATTCTAGGCCATCTATGAAGCTTAAAGATTAGGATGGTGAGATACAATCTGATTATGCAGATAGTAATGATTTGTATACTTTTGATAATTCTGATGATGACAAAGGCAAGCCAAAATGCCAAGAATCCAATGGGAACACAGATATGCAAAGAAAAATTATTTTAGAGATTCAGATGAAGTTTGCAAATTTCGAAGTTTAGGAAAGCACTGCAAGAGTATTGTATAGAAAATGGGGTTGATTTTTCATATATTTGCAATGACTCTAAGAGAATTATGGTAAAGTGCAAGAGGGAGATGTTTTCTAAATAAAGACATTCCGGCAAAAAGAACACAATTGTGGTTGGGTTAGAAGCAACACCAAAATAAATGTGTCATGATTGTCTAAGAAATATATGGAACACATTTGTGATCAACCAAATTGGAAGAACATTGTATTTATGAATCAGGTGCATAGATATCACAATTTAAATGTATCTTAATCAAAAGCTTATGGAGCCAAGAGAATGGCCATTATCTTATTGAGGGCACTAACTTGGATCAATTTCCCAATGTGTGGAAGTATTGTGCTGCAATTAGAAAATTTAGCTTAAGTAATACAACCATAGTCCAATCAGACTATATGGTCTTTCAAAGGATGTATACAAATAAGCCTAGATGCATACAAGAAGGGTTTTATAAATGCGTGTAGGCTGATTATGTGTGTAGAAGGTTGTTTCTTGAAAATTCAATTTGGAGGTCAACTCTTATGTACAATTGGAAATAATGGAAATGAGAATATGTACCTAATAACATTAGCAGTTGTTGATGCTGAAAACAAAGATAGTTGGCAATGGTTTATGCAATTGTTGTTGGATGATATTGGGACTTTTGAAGAAAAGAGATGGGTCATAATATTTGACAAATAAAAGATAATTAGTTAATTAACATATTTGTTATTTAACTCTATATTTGTGTGGACTGAATGGGTTGTGGAATGATTTGTTTGCATGGGTTGAATAACTTGTTATTTAATTCTATATCTAACTATATATTTGTATGGACTAGATGTGACTGATTTAAATGTTTTGAAGTTGTAGGATTTGTAAGAGGTCTTTTTAAATTGGGTGAGGGAAAAAAAAGACAAGGAACTCATGATTTAATTTTGTTTAGATTAATGCTAATGTAGAATGCTACAATCAGGGCATATTGTAGAGAGTCACTAACATATACGATTGAGCATGATAAATAAAACCTAAGATACCCCACTCACCCAAAAATTATAATGGGTGCCCATTAATGTAAGTGTATCTGAGTTTGGATATGGTCTCTAGCTTGAGCCCAGTCCATATGAAAACTATCTAGCTTGATGTTGGGCCAAAGCCAACAATTTTCAAATAGAAACTATTTTATAAAAAATTTAAAAAAAGTTGATAATATATAATTGAAGAAATATTTATGTAGCGCCCAAAATACAAAGACTGAAAGAGCTGGAGAAGTCGAAAATACAAATTGGTTGGGTCCCACTTTGTGAATAAGGTCTCCAAGTAGGCCCACTCTAATATCTTGATTCCTGTTACTTATGGGACAAAACCAACCATGGTATTTAGGGGGTGTTTCGTATGGGAGAAATTATTTATTACTGAGAAAAAAAATTCTCAAAATATGATGGGTAATTTTTTTGGCCCTGGTAAGTTTCAAAAAGGTATTTGGTAGGTACAAAATTTGCCGAAAAATCGGATTATTTTTACTAATGCTATATTTGGTTGATGATATAATATTGATGGGAATATGTTATGATATTACGAAATTACCATATTGATGGTGAAATAATGTTAAAATATTAGAATCACACTCATCAAAGCAAACATGCGATGTGCTCCATTGGTACATTTTAACACTTCATTCTAGTTTTCAAAATTTGTTTCTGGAAATTTAGCACGTTATTGTTCATAAGTTGTACTTGATATACACTTTTTCAGGTCATTTTTGTCCACCGATCGTAAAATGGGTTTCTCCATTACTTAGATTAAAAAAAAACCACACTTCAAATTGACATTTTTTTCCGTTACGAAGTTCAAAACAAAATGTATGGGACGAAAAATATACCGATATTTTCTAACTTGAAGACATACCAAACATGATTATTATATTTTACCTATCCAACTTTTCCTATATTCCTATCAGATTCTCCGTACCAAACACCTCGTTGTTGTTTTCCAAATTAGAGTTATTTGTAAATAAGAGGATTTGAGTGAGAGAGAAACAATATAATTGTCATGTTTCTTATTACTTTGAGGGATCACTTATCTTAGCTCATCGGGTGGAAGTTGGAACAAATTTTGGTACTTATGTAGTATCATATATTATTCTAAAAAAGTTAGGATTTAAATGAAAATAAAAATAAAAGTTTAGGATTTAAATGAGATAAAAAAATTCTTTTTAAGACAAAAAGGAGTATCAAGCCACTGTGTTTGATCTGAAGAATTTAAATAAATTATGTTAGATTATGTGTTTAATTTCTATTTATATATAATAAAAATAAAAAAGAATATGCATCAAATATAAATTCCATTGGGTAGGTCGGGTACGGAACAAAAACCATCATATGAAATTTGTTAGACATAGAAAAAAAGAATTTATTGTTTCCAAAAAAAAATGAATTTATTTATTTTATCAAATTCTTGACAAAAAAGAATGCAAATAGCTAATAATTTAAACCCATTAATCTGAAAAACATCAAATAATAATTTCTTCAAATTTTTGTGATTTTTCATTTTTGGTTCGTTTGATATATATACGGAGATGGATATGTTTATAAACTTTTTTGTTTATAATAATCTTACAAATTACGTTGTATCGGGAGAAGACTGTTTGCCCATAAATATATATCAAAACTAAGGAGAATATAAAGGACACGACATCAACGAAACGGCAAAGTTTAAAGTTTAAACGAACAAGCACATCTTGGTTGCTCCAAAGTTGAAGTTCTACACTAACCTGGATGTCTGTTTTCACTGCAAAGTGCAAACCATAAAGCATCCTGTTGAATCGCTTTGCATTCCTCCGACTCTCCGAGTTCATCCTTCGGGATCATTGTTCAATCTGCCTCCTCTTTGTCCCCTATTATATATGTATATATTCTTAATTCTTTTTTGGGTCACTGTCATATTTTTTATTTTATTTTTTATCTTTTAAATATGATACATATTATGAATTAGTTATAAACGACTGAAAATAATGGAATTCAACTATTATCCATGATTTGAATTGGGGTTTTGGTTAGAAAAGTTTCCTGATACTTTAAGTTATTTGGAGTTAAATTCTTGGACATTATCATATTGCGTGAATGTTATTGCTTCCCTCTTCCAAGTGTGTTTGTTTTCCTGCATAGTTAATAAAGTTTTTTCTTTTCTTTTTTCTCAGTGATTCGTCTCTCTTATTAAGGGATTTTGTTTAGCAGACTCTGATCTTATGGAACCTGACAGGTATCCTTCTTACTCTGTCTTTTTTCTGAGATATAAAGGGGGAAAAAATAAATAAATCATCTTTCCCCACAAATCATAATATAAATTTGAATTTTTACAATAACATTAGCATATGTTCGTATTGACACTGCAATTTTGGTTTCTGTAATTTATTGTTGGATATTGATTAAAGAGGGAGGATATTCTTACTACTAAATTTTCCTACTACCAATTTATTACCTATCTAATCACCATTGAATCAAAGAGAGAGAATCCTAAAAAGTTTTTGAAAAAAGAGAAAATATTGATCCAACGGTGATTAGATAGGTAGTAAGTTGGTAGTAGAAGATTTTGGTAGTAAAAATATCCTTCCTCTTGGTTAAAATGAGCTACTCAGCTTTAACTTGTTAAGATAGGTAGCACAAATTGCCATGAATTGGTGGAATTTGTTAAATTTGCAACACCTTTGACCATAGTACCTGCCTTCAGTGTTCTTGCAATGGGCTTCTCTGAATTTTGATACCCAGTGACCACATAGGTTTAGTTATTTCCTTCCCTTATCATTCCATTATGTTATTAAGTTGATAATTTTATACAACCTTCTCAACAGAAATACAAATTCTGTTTTTCTACTAAGGAAGAAAACATATGGTGATATCTAGCAGTACATTATTGTACAGTTATGCAGTTGTACTTGCAGAATCTAAGGCAGTTAGGATAATAGAATGATTCTTTCTTAGTTTTTTTTTTTTTTTTTACTATGCTATGTATCATAAATATTCCTTTCATAATACTCATTGTTGTTTTACTAGGTTAAATACCCCAACCACGTTTGAGATGCCATTGGAGATTTTGGGCCACGATTTGCAGTTTTCTCAGGTATTATGTTGTTCTTTAAACTATCCTGTTTGGAGGGTGCTTTGAGGAAGGTGTTCTTTTCTGCAATAGGCGAATGGAACTTGAGTTATGTACTCTTAATGCAAGTAGATTAATGTGCGGCGAAAGCCTTGGTCCTTTTAGCGAATTCTAGTACATATTCCCTTAAGCAGTGAAAGGTTAGCTTATTTCATAAACTACACGTTAGCCGAGTCAAGATTTCTTTTAAGAAGAAACTCTCTTGAGTCAGAGTTTTCCAAGTAAAATGAGATGCCCTTTTTAAATTTTCTGAAAGGTTGAGTCCAAACCCTAAATGCATCACAAGGAGGGGATAATTTGAGTAGGATGATGATAGCTCACAGGTGCACCAAAGGCTTTCGAGGTGCATTAGAGACTTTTCAGTTTCTGCTTAGTTATCAAGTATTCTCAAAATCTTTAGGAAGAAAGGAAGAATTAGTTACAAAATTTTGAAGTCATGATTGACCAATGTCCGATATACCTACTAGTTTTTACATGTTGACTGATATTTTCTCTTATTGCTTCAGCTTCTTCGCACTGACTTGATTATATTTTATTGAAGTTTGATAGTTTTTGATTTTTTTAACGTTTGCTGTTTTTTTCTTTCTTATACCTTTCTATAAAATCACTGGCAATGTCATTTTTGTTTTCAATAGGATCCCAATTCCAAGCACTTAGGGACTACAGTATGGGATGCATCACTTGTGTTTGCCAAGTTTCTTGTACGTTGTTTATCCTCCTCACATGCTCTTGAATGTCCTGTCATTTTTTCATGAATGTAAAATTTTGTTAGATCTTAAGTGTTTTTTTGCATATTTGTAGAATTTAACTGGTTCATTCTTTAGGTTCTCAACTTCTAAATTATACATGATTTGTACCTTGTAATTTTGGGGTGTACACGAAATAAAGAGATAGGGTTAGAAAACTAGATGTCTAGATAGATAAGCCTAGGACTTAAACTTATTCTGGAAACTCTGCATGAATAAAATTTGACATGAAAGCATATAAATCACCTTTAGCGTCAATAGCTCTTTGCTTCCTGGAAGTAATGGGAACTGGGAAGAGAGAAAACTTAAATGACATGGATTAAAAGAAGATGCATTCTCTCTCTTTGTTGGTGGACATGATCTTAAGTTGAGGTTAGATCCTTTGAGGATGAACTAGGTCATGAAGTTCATAGATGTGGCATTTAGTTTCCTGTTACCTTGTAATATTTCTAAACTCCCATTATTTTAATTCCTCATGATGCATCTTATATTGCTTCAGGAGCGGAATTGTAGAAAGGGAAGGTTTTCCCCATCTAAACTTAAAGGAAAGCGTGTAATTGAACTAGGAGCTGGATGCGGTGTTTCTGGATTTGGTGAGTTTCAAATTATTGTTAAAAATTTGTTTATTAAATCAATTAATTGTGCCTATATGCATTCCTTGGTTGAAATTAATCGAGCTTTACCCTACTTTCAGTACTTTGATAGATGGGTTATTTCCTGTCTGATCTGCACTCCTTTTGCAGGCATGGCTTTGCTGGGGTGTGATGTTATAGTGTCAGACCAAAAGGAGGTTTTGCCATTGTTACAGAGAAACATGGAACGTAATATTTCAAGGGTCATTCAAAAGAATCCTGGTTTGATTCAAAACTTGTGAACCATCTTCATAACCATATTGATGTGTTATTTATTTTATTTTAAATGCTGTAAATTGAGTATATTTTTTACTGTTAGCATTGTACTTAATCTTTCATGATTCTGTTCTGTGGATTTGAGTGATGGTAGTCTTACTTGGAAAATTCATTATTTCTAGAGTCATTTGGTTCAATCAAGGTTTCAGAGCTTCAGTGGGGAGACGAGAGTCATATTAAGGCTGTTGGTCCTCCATTTGACTACATTATTGGCACTGACGTTGTAAGTGTTAACCGTGCCTTTCTGCATACAATATAGATGGAATATCACTTAAGTCATTAACAAATTATTAATTGTTATTTTATTGTCATTCTGTCCTTAGTGGAACCTTATGCTACTTTTTGCTTTGCTGCATTCCATTGAAGGTTTATGTGGAGCATCTATTGGAGCCTCTATTGCAGACAATACTTGCTTTATCTGGACCTAGGACAACTATTTTGGTATGTTATTCAACTATTCTATGATCAAATAATGCACTTCTCATAATAGAGTTGGATAATTCACTTATTTGTTTTTTATTTTGAATTCGTCCATGAAGTTGGGCTATGAGATCCGGTCAACATGTGTCCATGAGAAGATGCTTCAGATGTGGAAAAAAAACTTTGACGTGAAGACTGTCTCAAAATCCAAGGTATGCTATATGTTCTTATGACTATCACTACATATGTCTTGGTTTAGTAAATTACTTTTACTTATCTTAACAAATAGGTGAGTTTGGTTAGCTATTTGAAATTGCACTTAAGTCTTCACTTTGTGCAGATGGATGAAACATTTCAACATCCAAGTATTCAACTCTTCATTATGGGATTTAAACATTCATCAGATTGCACAGAGAACTCAGGTCAGGCAACTTCTGAAAATGCTGATGTTGAAACTGGTGTGGAGGATAAAAGAAGTGAGGAAAATGTTGTAGTTGAAGGATCTGGTCTTGGAGAAGAAAATGTTGAGGACCATTGTAATCCAATCCCGCAAAATGCAAAACTTAGTGAGTGGGACGCCAGAAGGTATGGCTCAGTTGCTGCAAGGATTCTAAGAGATGTAAAAATATCCTGATTTTGAGAGTTCTGGTGGTGTTCTCCTTTACATGAGCCACTTTTCCTTATGACTTGCTGCTGCATATTCCAATCTTTTCTTTCGTTATAAAGTGGGGCTATGATGAAGCTGTAACCTTATTAAGTTTGGTAGAATTTAAAGTTTTTGCATAATGCTTGGTTGCTGCACCATGTAATATAGTAATTATTATCCTGCATGATAGGAGAATGTATTACATGCAAAGAGCTGGTTTTGAGAAATTTTGGCTCTGTTTGATTTCTGTTCTCGAAAATAGTTTTTTAGTTTTCAGAACAAAAAAACTAAAAAACTCGTTTGGTAAGACTTGTTTTGTAAAAAATGTTTTGAAAACTATAACTATTTTTTTGTTTTTAGAATCAAATTTAGAGAACATGTGTGAGTTGTTTTTGTTTTCTGTTTTGGTTTTTAATTTTCAAAAAGAAAAAAATATAGAAAATAACAATTTCCATAACTATTTTACAAAACAGTTTTAAGAACAAATTATGTATACTCATATGAAGAGTTCTGCCTTTTAAAACTTTACATTAACCATATGATTTTGCATTGGATGACATCTTTGGTATACTCATAATCATAGAATAAATTGAATTTTGAGCAAGGTTGAGATCACATGATGTCCTTTGATCTCAGGCTCCCAGCCAGATTTCCCATTCATAGATGTCCCCTTTAATGGATCAGTACGAGAGCCAGTTACCCTCTAGTAAACAAAACATATACACAAATTCATGTGGTACCACATATGATCACAATTTCTTGAACATGGATTTAAGGATCACTAGCTTGACACATAAGAGCTCGAGGACAGAGGCAACTAGTGGAACAAAGCTACCACCACGATTAGAACATTTATGAACCAAAAAAAAAAGGGTAGAGCATATACAATGGGATAATATCATTATCTCTATATTTGAGGAATTATAAAGAAGCTAAGAAAATTGAAGGGCATTTTCATTACTGAGCTGGATCATGAACGTCAAAATTCAAAGGGTACTCACATACTTGTAAAAGAAAATGAATTAGTTCAGGTTGCTAAATCATAATTACCGTTTCTATATGAATAGAAACACCGAGTTTCTAAAACCAAGCTTCTGCTACGTTAGTGCATTCAATTGGGCATTATTCTTTTATAACTTTTCAAATATATATATAAAATAAAACTAATTCTTAAATTATCTTTTACAAGTGGGAATGGATTAAAATTTCAAATGAACTGATCAAATGAAATTTTTATATCCATTTCTCTTACATGCATTAAATAGGTAGGGTCTAATTATCATTAATAAAGAAAGAGATAGATATAAAATTTTCACATAATCAAATCATGTGAAATTTCAACATGAGAACATCTACTCCTGTTACAAGTATACTCATAATAAATAATTAACTTTTTACAATCAATGGAAAAGATCTCATTCTCAATAATGGTACAAAGAAAAGAATAGAGTCAGACTTAGGCCATGTTGATCAAATCAAACTGATTCTTCTGACATAAAATAAGGCACAAAAAGACGGATTGGTGATCATGAAATTGCAGGGGGCATTTACCAATAGCTGATGAATCTGGTCATGTCATAAGATTAACGTGAGAGAGCATACAACATATATAAGTGGTAACTTGTCAATGAAGGCAAAAGACCATGAAATTACAGTCAAAAGTGTCAATAGCACCAAATCATTACCATAGCTTTGACTCCTGTGTGCGTTTGTTAGCGAGGGGTCATCATTTTTATACCACTCCACTGGGTATAGCTAGCTAGTTTCAAATTCAAAGTTGTGAACCAACTTTACCAACCTCATCAAACAAATGGAAATTTGTTATCCACTAATCCAGTAGTAAATATAGTTTCATTGTTTAATCTATCATAAACTACGTAGCTAGTAAGAGAAACAAAACAAAGGTCAATATAATGAGGAGTTTGCATTCATTATTTAACATGACACAAACAAGTTTTCTACACACACAATATTTTGTGGGGCCTGCACTTTTTGAAAAAAAAAAAAAAAACATGCAAAACGAATCTCTATAACATTACACAATTATTTTTCCTAATTATCATAAAAGCGAAGTTGGAAATTAACCTTAGTAGTGTTCAATTTGTTTTTTGCATGAAGTGACTGATTGAGAATTGGTTTCCCTTCCATTTCCCTAGTTCTGATACTTTTACCGTGCATGCACGTGCGGGGGAGTCTGAGCCACCCTTGTCATGGAGACCTCATCATAGACTCAGAATAGAGGACACGTTAAAAGTTGTAAGGTTGAATAAAAATGAAAGGATATTAATTTGAAGGGTCGATAAGAAATAATACAATTTTAATCAAATAAAAACATTTATATTATTGGGAAAAATGATACAAAGTTTAGTTAAGAAATTACATTATTTTTGTCGTCCCTGGATCGACAAGTATATCAGTTTAGTTAGCACCTCTTTGACTTTTATTTCCTTTCCTTTTCTTGCTATTCACTTTCACATCTCCCTGTCTTCAATCTTTTCCAAATCATCCCATAAACTCTTAACAATTACATAAAATGAACCTCTACAGGCTCTACACAGCAGAACTTTCAAGTCTATATGTTGCTATAATATGAGATACATATGGGAAATGTGTGCGTCAAAATCACGCATAATTTTATAGTGAGTACGCGATTGCCATGTGTCAAGCATAGCATAGCAAATCATGCATTATTTCCATGCGAGACTTGAATGTACACATCTTTCATACAAGTTATGTAACACACGCACACTCGTTTTTGCACATATATATTAGACATGGGATGACTTACAACTATTGTTTAAAAACTCGACCTGCTCGTCGATTCATTTGAGGTAAGGGGTGATGGGATTATAAGTTCAATCGGGGGATCATATTATGGTGTCAATTCGCTGACCCGATTTTATATATTAAAAAAAAGAAAATTTAGTTTCTATTGTTACAGGAATTCTTGCAACAAAAAAATAACTATGTACGACGGGTAGTACATTGTTATAAGCGGTATGAAAAAAAAAACTTAAAACAATATGGAAAAAAAAGGGACCCTTAAAAAAATATAAATATATATCCTATATGAAAATTCTAAAAAATCAAACCACCAATCATCAAAAGATTCAAAATATACTTAACATAATTCAATCAATTACATCCACAAGTCAATATATCACGAGCTAATCAAACTATCTTAAGTATAAAACATATATTCTAATAGAGTTGATGAATAGCTATATCATCAAATTGGGCCCTCCTTGTCCTTCTCACACACCTACAATAACATGTGAAAAGAGATCCCTTACCCAAGAGAGAACGGGGGAGGAGAGACGGAGGCGCGACAAATCAATGGTGGGAAGAGAAGAACTAGCAGGACATAGGAGAGGGAGAGAGAAAACCGAAGAGGATACAAGAAACCATCACCACAGAAGATCACCAAATCAAGGAGACTGGATCTGGGTCTAGGAGAGAAAATTGAAAGAGAAGAAGAATAACGATTTAGATTTCAGATCTAATTCTAGATCTAAGCAGTAACGATTTTTTGTTTTATTTTATTTTTGTTTTACACACCAAACGACGTCTTTTCATGCGTAAATTGTTTTTTATTTTTAAATGAAATGACTCCTCTGACCTGAGGGTCACAGATTCAATCAGGGAGTCAGAAGGGTCAACGTGCATGCATGGTCTAACTGTTGGCTCCAATCTTCAAAGAGAAAAGGTCCATGACCTAGCGGGGTCGACCCCAAGACAAGGCGAGATTTTAAAACACTGCTTATGACTTAAACGCGCACACCTCTTTCATATCTTGATATATTGTTTTCTCAAAATATTTGGATTTCGAATCCATTGAATAAAATGTTTTCCTTTTCACATCATGTTAAAAAGATCCTATAATTTAAGTAGCTAATTAATCAGTGCCACTCGGAATGCCAATTCCATATCATAGACATTCAACTGAGCGCAACATGATGAAACTATGGCTACACCCGTACACCACTCTTAATTAATTTGTATAAGAGAACGAGCTGGATACGACAATTATATATTTTGAAAACGCTAATATTGGTTAATGTTGTTATCTGCTTGCATCATGTTTTCTACGGAGACTATTCAAAGTTGTATCTTGAAAGAAATGAAAGAACTTTCCGTCATTAATTATTTATACATGCATCTAGCTAGCTAATGCTATATATATACGGCCATCTTTCATTCCCCCTTGCTTTGGACATCAACGCAACTTCATTTATGTTGGAAAGTTTGACTAAATTTTTATGCTGTTCATGCATATGACATCAGAGAAGGGAAGAGGCTTCCAGATAATACATATCTAATATGAAGATAGTATTCGATACCTTGTCATATTCATATACCAACCAAACTTGGTGAACTAAAATCCTCCTACCTTCCTAGCTCTCCTCCTATGATTGCTTACTTGATTCTTCCAAATACTAATCCTACAAAATTGTTCTGGGGCTACTTTATACCTCATTATACTATGTGTAATTCTTGGTGAAATATAATCTATCATAAGTATTTAAATTATTATTTGAAATATATAAAATTATGTAGGTCGTGTTAAAAATGTATTTATGGTTGTAAAGAACCTTGTGATACACCACTCCAAAAGCTAGCTCAAAGGGTGGGAGTGTCAAAGGCCTTATAAAGGCCACATTAGTTGCTCATACAACCAATGTGAGACTATATATCTCAAAATGCCCCCTCACACAAGAGCCCTTTGGGCTTGAAGCGTGGATTATGCACAGGCCCAATTTTTGGTTTACCTTTGTGTGCTTTTATTTTTAATTCCACTTTAAAGTGGGGGACGGTGAGGCTCTGATACCATTGAGATACACCACCCCAAAAGCTAGCTCAAATAGTGGGAGTGCCCAAAGCCTTATAAACTCCACGTTAGTTGCTCGTACAACCAATGTGAGACTATATGTAAATTGTAAATTGACACATGTCAAATAATAATTTTAGTGTGACGTCATAGCTAGATTTTTCCTACCTAAGAATTTCTCTTATACTCATTGTCTTTTAATGACTTCCTGTTTAAACCCCAAAAAGAAAACTAAACATCCTGCATATTATTAGATATACATTTTACATGTTTTAAGATTATTGATCATTATATTTTTGCTTTAGTTTAATTATATTATATTATTGATCAGAAACATGGTGGGGATTTTAAAATGATGCCACGGGTACAATTGCAAACGAGAAGGTACAAAATGTATAAAGCTACACTGCTTGATTTCATTTTCATTTTAGTCAATTTAATGAATGAATATTATTATTACAGTAACGCGAAGACGATCACAGCCTGTACAAAACTTTCCAGCTTACTTTCCCAACCGTTTACAAAAGGGAAAGCATCAATTGCAGTTTTAGAGTCAATAATGCTGAAGACTATGACACTTGTCCTTTTAATTTTTTTTATGAATATGATGAATGATTAATTACCTTTTGAATAATCAATGACTCATATGTTTGTCCATATATACTGAATCGTAAGATGATGGCCCAATATGTTTTTCAATTGGATGCATGATTCCACAAGGGGAAGGAGAAGAAAAAGGAAAGGGATTTTGCTTGCCACGAGGGCGTTTGGTACAGGAGAAATTTTTATTTGTCCGGGAATCTCAATTTTCAAAAATATGATTTTTACATATAGTTTATGATAATACCCGAAAATTCAAAATTTTGAAAAACTCAGTTTCCCGGGAATCCCGAAGAATACCGCGTACCAAATATTTATTAAATAATGATCCAAATAATCCTCACCTTTGCTTTCGATTTCAAACTATATAGTTCTTGTTTATTAAATATCTTTATTAATGTGGAAAAGAAAAAACAATTGCATTAAGGGTCCATTCTAGCATGCTTGTGTGTGTATATATATATGTATAATTTATATGCTGAAGGGCATTTATGAGATCATCATTCATTTTTATGCACCTGCATGCACGCCTTAAATTGTACATAGAACTACCAAGCTAATTAACCACTTGTTAAGCGCAATTCTACAAGGTAAAAAACTCATCTGTGATTTTTGGTATAATACTTTTGTTTACCAAAAAAAAACTCATCTGTGTACAAGAATAAGAATATATGACTAACTATTGAATATGCATATGCATATGCATATAAATTTAAATTAATGATTTTCTACCTCTTTTTATGTCTAATGCTAAGATATGCTATTCCGTCCAATTGTTAAAAATGTGGGTATACCTTGATTGAATGAAAATCTCCCGTGCATATATATTTATGATCCTTATTTCTGACCACTCATTAATTAGAATCATTAATATACATACTTGAGTCAATTTTAAACATTTCAATCTGGATTAAAAACTTTATAATTTAGCTAACTCTTTATGTCAGTATCATCTTATATATGCATTTAATGACATGGTAAAATAACCCGGGTTAATTAATGTTACCTTATTCAAGACCTAGAGATATTAAAAATATATATACTCTACTCGTGCCCCATATCCTGTCACCAGATTGATGCTGCTGCTTTTGAACTGGTTGTCACAACTTTAGACAGCACCAGATTATATCACAGAACTACTGAAATATTTTGGGCACAGAAGCAAGAGATTTAGTCCAGTTCATAGCCCCTGAACCTCATAGGCATACCTTTATGTTCTCCTGAATTAATCTATTACACACATATATATTATTAGACATCTCATCTGAGAGTTATTAGATCAAAAAAAATCAGTGTCAAATTAGAAATTTGACACCTCATCTGAGAGCCGTTAAATCAAAAAAGACCCACGACTCTGATTTGCAAGAATGTGACACCATTGATCTTTTTTGATTTAACAGCTCTTATATGAGGTGTCAAATTTAAAATTTGACACCGAAGTCAAAGGATCCTATATATATATATATATATATATATATATATATATATATATATATATATATATATATATATATATATATATATATATATATATCATTGTCCTTTGTAGTATTTTCAGTTTGAAAAGAAGAAGAAAGTCTTGAGTATATACATATCCGTGCAATTGTAATTTAAAAAAAGAATGGAAGAAAGGATGGGGTGGGTGCAAGCAAGATGGATTGACTTTATGAAGCTTGATTATGATCTGGAGATGGTTATATTTGAAAGGTGAAAAGTTTGATTTAATGATATGAAGATAATGATTGTCTTATAATTGTTAGAAGTCAACTATTATTGTTACAGTGAACAAGCACTATAACAAAAAGTGAGAACAAAATGCAGGCATTATATGTAGATAAGCTAATTACTAAAAGAATGGAGGACTTTAAAGCCAGCATATCTTCCTAGATCCCTGTCTGCCAACGGAGATTATGATATTGCTTTAATTCATATAATAAAGTTTACTTTATGATAGCCACTATGACTTTCCTTGTCTTCATTCAATGATTTAAGTAAAATTAATTACCAAAAGTATAAAAGAAATAAAAAAAAAAGTGTATATCAATAGAGAAGGGATATTCCACTACCAAAATTTTCCACTACCAATTTATTACCTATCTAATCACTGTTAGATTAATATTTTCTCTCTCTTCAAAACTTTTTAACATTCTTTTTCTTTGATCCAATGGTGATGAGATGGGTAGTAAGTTAGTAGTGAGAATTTTTAATAATTAGAATATCCTTACTTATATCAATATTACTGTGACATAATTAATTATAGAAAATCTTCTTTTCGAAATATCTTGGAAACCTTCATTTTTAGTTTTTTCACCGATTTTTTTTTAATCTTGACAAAAATAAAATAGCCCCGCGTGATGGCCTGTGGTTATGCGACTCTTTTTTTAATCTTGATAAAAATAAAATAGCCCCGCGTGATGGCCTGTGGTTATGCGATTCGAGTTCTATGTGAAAAAGAGTACAAGAAATAAAAACATACTTCATGAATATGCAAGCTGGTGCTATATTATAATATTTGAATTGGTCACGGATCAATTGGTAGACTCTGATTTGCATATAATAGACTATTCATCCTGTCAGAAAAAATCAGTTAAACAAAGTTACAAAATTAATCAATTCGATAAATGTAAACTGAATATTATGGAAAAATCATATAGTTAAATTGTATTTGAATATGATTTTGAATCTAAAGTCAGGGTTTGAATGGAATGAAAAGAAAATTGTTTTTTTTTTGTTAATTCAAACCATATAATTTTTGCAAATTACATTCCAAAAATGTTATATATGACATTCTTGGAGTTTATATATATATATATATATATATATATATATATATATATATATATATATATATATATAGTTAAATTGTATTTGAATATGATTTTGAAAATTTGACATCAAAGTCATGGTTTGAATGGAATAAAAGAAAATTGTTTTTTTTATTAGGAATTACATTAATTTAATTAATTATTAATTCCAAAAATGTTATATATGACACTCTTGGATTTGGTGTCAAATTTAAGATTCACACGGTGTGGACCCCTATATATATATATATATATATATATATATATATATATATATATATATATATATATATATATATAGGGGCAAGAAATTTGACACCAAATCTCACCGATGTCAAATTTAAAGTTTGACACCTAATCTGAGAGCCGTTAGATCAAAAAAATCAATGGTATCACATGTTTACAAATCAGAGTCGTTGATCTTTTTTGATCTAACGACTCTCATATGAGGTGTCAAACTTTAAATTTGACACTGATGTCAAATGATATATCATATATATATATATATATATATATATATAAAGCTTATCATTTCTCAAGGTGCCAGAGATAATTTATCTCCGGCTACTAAATCATAACCGTACAAAGATGGATCAACGGTGATAAAGGAAGAGAGAGAAAAAGAGAAACATAATCATTCAAAGGTGAATCAATTAATATAAAGAAATAAATAAACAAAATGACGTAGTCTTGAGGTGGCCGGAGATAAACTAATCTCAAGTTGCTGGAGAAATATTTTTCCCATATATATTAAAATCGAGATCTTAAGTAAAATCGGAAGGGGATTAAAAAATCGTAAAACTTAAAATCTTAATGTAAAAAAATCGTTAAAAAACGTAAAAACATTTGGAATATTAGTAAAATCGTTTTGATTAAAAAAAATCGCAAAAGAGTAAAATCGTAGTAATAAATCGAAATTTTAACAACAATGACTCTGACTTAAGGGATCGGAGTGCTTTGCTTACAAAGAGAAAAAGAGTAAAAAAAAAAACACTCGTATGTACACGCATCACGTATGCTTAATTAATACATTATCTTATCAATTTTCATAATAATTAAGGACATGCAGAGAATTGCATGCATAGTATAATTGTTACAATACGTTAGCAGTGACACACTTGAGTTCATTAAATAAATCAAACAACAGGACCGCTAAAGTATTTATTTAAGACGGTCAATAAAAAGGAAAGATTCTATATCTTTTAAATAATGTGACTTCTATAATATTCTTCGAGAGTATCAAAATAATTATTTTTTATATTTTAATATTTAAAATTAATAATAAATTGTACTAAAAAGAAATGCTAGTATGCTTATTGAACTGATTTCACATATTCGTTTAGAAATGATGCAGGAGGGCTTCCATTAATATAGCTTTGATGTGGTTGAAAATGATTTCTTTATATGGAATGGAATGGAAAAGGGGACGAGGCATCCGTAAAGACTCCGATGTTCAAATAGTATTTATAAAGAATGGAATGTAACACTCCTATAAAATATAATGAATGATGGTGCTAGAAGTTAAGTATGAGTACTAAAGAATTACAATAATTAAAAATGGAATAAATGATAACTATATAAGTAGAAGCCTAGAAGGATCCATATAAATATGTGATATCAAGTCCACATATTATGGTGGATTGTTCTTTAGTCCATTTTAATGATAAATTTTCTAAACCATGAGCTCTTCCTGATTTGATATTAGAGTCATTTTAAAATTATAATTTATTTCAGGGTTATAATAATCTTTTCATTATAATTCTTTAATTTTTCAATTCAAAACGACGACATTTTGGGAACGAATATAGATAAGTTATCTACATTTATTGTATAAATATTAAAGCCATATTTTTAATCATTTCAATATTTTATAATTTTATAAGTTAGAGTATTTTTTTCATATTAAAAAAAAGTAACCCAATAATAAAGTAATAAAAATAACGTGTCGTAAATAATACTGCTAAAAGAACATGTATTGAAATTTGTATCTATTACGAAAAAAGTGTAAGAATAGTATAGTAAATACAATATAAATATTATTTTATTTTTCGAATAGCTAGTTTTCATACATCGTACTATTTATCTTTTCCATTTTAAAAAAAGTATAACGCGCCCATAATATATACAGCATAAGTAGATGCGCCCATGGTCCCATATAAAATAGCATAGAACATAAACTAATTTCAGCTCCTTAAGTAATGCATGACTTTGTCCTATGCGCCACACCTCAATAATGATTCAGCAATTACTTGCTAATGCACCCCAATTGACTGATTAATAAACAATATGTCTTGTTAATTTTAACTTTTTTATGATATGACGCTTATATATATCAAGGCCATATATATAATAAAATTTAGAGGTAACCAATGAGAAACCATTATTTTCCTCATAATCCATTTTAAACAATATAAATAAAATCTTACATTATATACGAGGATTGCCACATGTCAAATTTTGACATTTTGGCATGTTCGCTACCTTAGGTAGCGAAGAAAATTTGACAGGTGGCATTGTGTTATTTGTATACTTGTAGATTACTTGCATACATAATTCGTTACACTGTGTAGCGAATTATGTCGCGAGTTTTTGGCAAAATTTTGTTGTGGCAGTCTGGTAAATTTTTTGTTGTGTACTTTCCCCCTATGAGAAACCATTATTTTCCTCATAATCCATTTTAAGCAATATAAATAAAACCTTACACTATATACAATGATCGTTACTATGTAGCCTCATGAATATCAGCACATCTTATGGTCTACGAAATCAAGTAGTGTCTTTCCTTAGAGTCTTAGGTCTCTATTCCTATGTGTGTCGCCAAGCAACACGAGGCTCCCCAGTAGGAATGTTACAATGTGGCAGGACAAATCTGTAAGAATTGTTTGCCTAATTTTCACAACATTGCTGGTCACAATGGCTGGCTAGGATGAATATGATGTATCAATATCACTCATAAAAACGTGCACATGCTACCATTGCGTTGATTAGTCAATCCCCAGCACCTGATCAGATGAATCTAATAGCAAAGAATCTGATTCTTAGGGCCCATTCAAATATGAAACGTTATGGTCATGCTCATGACAGTTCCCATGGATTCTGCTAACACTGCACCATGTTAGATCCTCAACAGTTAACTCTGCATGCTTCTCCAATAACACCAATGAGTTAACTAGGTATGAGAGTGTAAGCAGAAACTATTATGTCTAATTTAGCAAATTTTGCAATGTCACATTATTTAATTAAGTTAATTAGACATCTATTAAATATTATCTGACTATTATAGTTTAATTAGGAACGTGCCATAAGTGGGTATGTAGTTCCAAAAGATACACTTGCTTCCATGCACAATTCTTTTTTTTCAATTATAGTCCGAAAAAATCCTTGTATATATATAATGCAGACTAGGATGTGTATACTGCTAAATCAATCAGTATTTTAAATAATTAGTAATAGTTTGAGAAATTTTTCCCTATCCTGCAAAGATAAAAATATGTGGAGTCCATCTAATAAAAAAAACACATGGCATGATTTTTGTGTGCATGAGATATAAAACATATCCCTCTAAATAATACTGCATAATTAAATCTATTAATTTCATGAATATTCGGTTGTGTTAATGTAAAGAACCACTTCAACCCAAAATCTTAAGGTGTTGGGTGAGGGTATTTTTAATGGTTTATATTATTCTTTAAGACTCTCCCTCACACAAAAGTCCTTTGAGCTTGAAGTGTAGACTCAATGTTTTTGGTTTTACCTTGTACTTATTTTAATTCCATTCAAAAGTGAGGGGCGGTGAAGATTGAACTCGTGAGCTTGTGATCACTTTTGATCCAAAACTTTAAGGTGTTGGGTGAGGGTATTTTTAATGGTTTATATTATTTTTTAACATTTAAAGAAATATAGTACGAAAATTATAAATGGGTCTTTAATTAATGACTTAAATTTTTAGATAAGATTATTGTTTATATGGTATTAGAGTTTATGTGAATTTTGATCCTTACTAACCCCTTTTTGGTATAATTAGATTAGCACAAGGTGTGTCTAATCCAACACATCCTTATCAGATATGGGTTTAGTGAAATAAGATTTAATATCTTTTAATGGAGAAGATTATTTTTACAAATTTTTTGTTTATAAACTACATTTTATCTTATTAGTCATACTTAAATCATGAGTGTATCACGATCATACTTAATATAATTTGTACGAAAAATTGTAAACGAATGATTCCTTTTTTTAATTAATTGTCTAAACCTTAATTTTCAAACTCTTTTGTAGGTCTTTCTCTAAAAAAGCACATGCCTTTTTACTTTATGCAAAGTGTCAATGCATAATATGCAATTCATTACCAAATAATAATAATAATATTAATGAAATAATAAAGTAAGAGGAAGAAAACTAGGCCAATCGTCATTTTGGTCCTAGAGTTTGGAAAGTGTCACAATTCTGGTAGCTGTACCCATCAATTCAGTAGTCCTGTTGTGTCGTGTTTCTTCCTGTATTACAAACATTGGATGCTTTCTCTTTGAGATGTGAAGAATAAAATGAGTGAGGTTTCATATCTAAGCTTTGCCAGGTCTTCAACGTTGAAGATTAGAAAGTTCTCTCTGACCCTGAGTACCCTTCTTGTCATTTAATTATTAACAGTGTGTGGAAAGTTAAGTTAAATTCTATATATAATGTCCTGTCCTTGTTTTCATTTGACTTGTACATATTTCTCTCTCTCTCTCTCTCTCTCAAATGATAAAATAATATATATTTTTTAAACTGTCCAAAACCAAGGTCTCTTATTTATAAGGCTCAAGCACACTATGCACCAAAGTTTCATTTAGATTAGAAAGTGAGAGTTTGGATCAAAGACAGGTTGAGATTGCAAGGGAGAGAGATAGAAAGAAAGAGAGAGATGGGAAGAGCACCATGTTGTGACAAGGCAATTGTGAAGAGAGGGCCATGGTCACCTGAAGAAGACTCAAAGCTGAAGGATTACATAGAGAAGAATGGGACTGGAGGGAATTGGATTGCTCTTCCTCAGAAAGCTGGTAAGAATATATCATGATTTTTATAAAAGGGCTGATCCAGTTCAAATACCCACTTCGTGAGAGTGTTTGGGGAAGGGAATACTCTAGGCAGCCTTTCCCTGCTTTTTATGAAAAATAAAATTTCTAGAATTTGTAAAGTTGAAACCTGTATATATATATGGGATCTCATATATATGTGTGTTATATATATACACTACTCTCTAGCTAATAAGCTTCAATTTGATTGTGAATATGATCATAGGTCTCAAGAGATGTGGGAAAAGTTGCAGATTGAGATGGCTTAACTATCTCAGGCCCAACATTAAGCATGGAGATTTCTCAGAGGAAGAAGACAGAATAATTTGCAGCCTCTATGTTAATATCGGAAGCAGGTATTTAAAACAACCACTAGCAGTAGCACTGAACAAGTTTTTTAGCACTTTCGGACCAATCTAATCTGAAATTAATGATCTAGATCCAGAATATTCATATAACATCTTTTACCCTCCTTTTTTTCCTCTTTAATCGTCATCAACTACATGCTCCAGCGATATACTGATAAAGTCTCTATGTATCTATCCAAAAGAGGAGAAGGTATTTTGTGGGACTGGACTATGGTGGTCCTTTCCCAAAATAGAAAGAAAAGAGAGATGGAGGGCAAAAAATCAAAAAGAAAAGGGTAAAAATGGAAGAAAATTTTCCATTTATGATGAAGGGATCACAAATGAGTGGTGGGTCTGAAGCATATTAAATTTTTCGCCAAATGAGGTAAAATGAAAATTGAAAAACAAGGAGAGAAAAAGGGCAATACTAGTTTTTTTTTTTAAAAAGAAAAACTGATTGTTAATTAGTATATGCCTATATATTTGGATATGTAGCACTTAATTTCACATGCATGCTGAGTTTAGATTTTAGATCCAACACCATATCAACTTAAATAATGTTTTTAAAAAGTTGAGTTGAAACTTAATTAGCTTTCATATACATATTTATAGGTGGTCAATTATAGCTGCTCAGTTGCCAGGGAGGACTGACAATGACATAAAGAACTATTGGAACACAAAGTTAAAGAAAAAGCTCATGGGGTTTCTTCTTGTTTCTCATCAAAGAAAACCTCAATTTCCATCTTCCAATGAACAAAATCCACTACCTTCTCCTTCTTCTCACACACTATCCTCATCAATGTACACTGACTACTGCAGCTACAACCCAGCAATAGCTTCATCTTTCACAGGTCTTGAACCTATTTCACTTCCTTCAAGTAACTATGCAAGCACAAGTTGCAACACAACAACCTCAGTTTCTGTCCCCTTTTACCAAAACCAAGAGTCCATGGTTAGTGTTAGTCATCCCATGCAACAATATTACCCTATCAGAGAGAACATGCTCATGTTTGGTAGTGAAGGAAGTTGCAGTTCCTCTGATGGAAGCTGCACTCAGGTTAGCCATAGCAGGGAGATCAAGCAAGAGGAAATGGGTTATCAGAGCTACATGTCTAGTGGATTTGAAGAATATAACAACAATTTCATGCTTAGTTATGGAAGCACTAATGATGGTGGTGAAAATAATATTAACCAATATGCAGAAAAGTCATCATGTGGATTCTTTGGCCAAAAGCAAACCCCAAATTTGGATTATGATCTTGAGAATATTAAGCAATTGATTAGTAGTAGTAGTAACAACAACAACAACAGTTTCAATATTGATGAAAACAAGACAAAGGAGAAAGGCATGTACTATTGCTACTACTGACTGAAACTGATGACTGACTACAAGTGAAATCAGAAAGATATGATTCAGAAAGGAAAAAAAAAAAAGGGCTTTGAGCTTTCTGGGGTTCTGCATTTCTTTGATGAAATGAAACATTTCTTATTTTGACAGTACATGGTAAATGTTTCTTTATATTTTGTGCATATCTTCTCGGAAATGATGATGATGATGACCATGATGTAAGATTTTTGTATGTATGCTCTGCGTGCAAGTGGAACTCTCCAATCAGAAATTAATGTTATGAAAAATTAGAAAACAAAGCTTCTTATATCACAGGAGAGTGGGAAAAAATGAGCTATATAAGCTTCTTTATCTTCTCTATGTATATTGTATAATATAGATGAGAATTTGTTATTTGTTATTGCGAAAAATTATTTTTATGCTACATATGATAATTTTCTCTCTCATACACCAATCGATAACTGTGTCATCTTTTTTTTCAGATGTTTGAGCCCATAAATTTATTTCTATGACATAAGATAACTTATTTCTTTTATCATGAGATTAATAAAATCCTTTGTTATCGGTCAGAAACGGCATTATTGATTTAAGCAACCCGTTGAAGGATCTTTTGCAAAGTAGCAAGGTCTGAGTGAAAATGGAAACATGTTTGCTATAAGTACAAACCTCATTTTTTCTTAAAATTAATAAAAAGAAAATAATTATATATGGGGAAGGTTATATTGATAAATTTTTTTCTTACAAACTACATTAATGACTCATCATACATCAATCAAAGTTTATCAATATAACCATTTTCATACATCAATCAAAGTTTGTGAATATAACCCTAGTATATATGGGTGCTAGCGAATTTTTGTTGTCTTGTGTGGAAATCCGGGGACTCAATATGTGACATTAACTTAAATAAAATATTAATCGTTTTGAACAAGTTTGTTTAAAAGGAAAAGTGTTTCTCCTTTTAAATAATACAATTTATATTATTATTTTTTTCACAAAGAGGTGGGACCCACACCTTTATATTTTTATGTGCATTCTCTCTTCTCCTTTATTTATTTTTTTCTTTTACTTAAAATGACACAACTTTATATCCTTTAAAATGATACAAATTTTTCCTTGTTTAAATTAGTATAAAACTATGAGGCGGCAAAAGCCATGAAACTTGTGTCTAAGTTTGTGTGAAACAGAAGCCATTGTTGACAAATTGAAAGTTCTTTTATTAAATTAGAATATATGTTCTTTAAAAAGTAGTTTGATTTTTTTAGTCTAGATTTTACTAAAATTAATATATGTTATGTTTACTTTTTTAAAATTGTGTATATATCTTGTTTATAATTTTAAATTTTTATTTATATTTAAAATTATATCAGAATTAATTGTACATATTTCTCTTATATATAAGTTTAAATATGTTTTTCTTTTCAATATTTTATCTTTTAATATATTTTTTATTTTATTTGAGTTTAAAAGTTGAAACATTTTTTTTTGGTAATCAAAAGTTGAAACATTATTTGGTCTGTACTTTACACTCATTTTTAATTTGGTCTTTATTTAAAAATATTTTTATTTAGTCCTATATATAATTGTTTTTAATTTGGTTATTATCGCGTATTATTGTTATAAAATTGTTTGTTAAAGTTTAATATATTAAAGTGTATGCATCGATGTTTACCGGAAAAAAAAAGTGTATGCATCGACTAAATTGAAAAGGAATTGTCACATCTAAATATTAGAAACATTATAATTTTGGTCCCCATACAGTAAAGTATTTTTAAATTTGATTTTGATATTTAACAATAATTTCAGCAAATAATGATAAAATGCGTTTAATTTTGGGGGAATATATCAAAACACTGAGTGATGTTATGTTTATGTATCTTGTCTTTGTATTTTGTCGAATGAAATTTATCTAGTCTTACGAGTGAATGATAATTTTTTTTTTAATTTTTTATAATATATTTAGTTAAATCATCTCGAGATTCAATGGTCTAACTATTGAAAATAAGACCATTTAGTGGGGGGAAATTAACATAATCTGAATGGACCCCAAATACATGAACCTCCCCTAGCTACTGCTATTCCAGATGTTTTAAAAGTAGAAAGAAATTCAAGATAATCAAATAACAAAATCAAACTCCCAAAAAGGTACTTATATTTATACCATATTATCATCTTTATAGGTCACCTATCGCTCTCAGCATACAGTTTAGTATCCCATCAGTAATCTTTGGAAAAATATCACCAAAAATTAAAGATATGCAAAGAGAGCCCTTCGTATATGCATGGACTAATTAAAGATATATGATTTTTTCACCAATATATATATATATATATATATATATATATATATATATATATAATTTGATAACTCTTCGTTATGCGAGTCTCATAATTAAGATGTGTTATAATCGTGTGACATAAAATTATATCACATTAAAAAATAATTTTTAAATTATATTATTTAATATTTTTTTAAAAACTATAGTATATTGATTAATAAGCCATTTTAATGAATTAATTTATGGGTTTAAAATTATATCACATTGAAAAATAATTTTTAAATTATATTTTTTAATGTTTTTTTTAACAAAAACTATAGTATATTGATTAATAAGCCATTTTAATGAATTAATTTATATTTGTTTATGTTATATAATGACATAATATGGGAGAAAAATAACGAGCAGGAGGCGTGCCGTTGCCATATCATATTCAGGATTCACAATCATGGCTGGTTTCGAAGGCATTGGGGATTGGGAGTACAGTGCAGAACAGGAACAGAACAGCATAAGTTTATGGAAGAGACAAAGGAAGGTTGATGCAAGTCGTTTTATATTAGGTTTTCGTTTTGTGCTTTATACACACGCCCACATTTTTTAAAATAAAAAAATAAATAAAAATTAAGGCACACAGAACGAATCTCTATAATATTACACAATCAAATAAAATCCTTTATATTAACAGTTTGTGTGATGTGGTGGAATCCCCATTGGAAACCAATCAAATTAAAAAGGCTCCAAAATAAGAGGGAAGTTACACTGGTCCCGGATAAAAAAAATTGATGCAAAAGAAAGAGAAAAAAAATTGAAAAAAAAAATTAATATAAAAAATTTTTGAATGGAAAGACCACGGTAATCTTGGAGCATATTAAAAAATTTCTCAAAACAACATGATAGCCAATGTTTTTGTCAGTTTGAACTTGCTCATTTTTTATTTTATTTATATCAATTTTCAAATCACATTACACCGGCCAAACAAATATACAAAAACCATTAATATAACTTTATCCAATATATTAAGTTTTCGAATTAAAATAATTCTTTACATAACATCAGAACCAACGTAACATAACTAAGTAATTATGAGTTCGATCCTCGCCATCTTATTATATTAATAAAAATAATTAATATTATGAAATTTCTTAACACAGGTAGATTAAATTTGATGTATTATCCACACTTTGAATTCAATAAAATCTCATATAAGAAAACATGTTAAAAAAATATAAAAACCATTAATATAATCTCAACCAATAACTTAAGTTTTTTATTATTATTTTTGTTTTTGGAAACAATTTAACATACACATAATTTTGAATCAATGTTGTTAATTCTGATTGCCATTTTTTTTCTTTCCTTTTCTCTCTTCCTCCTTTTCATTCTCATCATTACCAATCACTCTATCTTGAAGTTTGTGAAATATGTGAACATTGAGTAAATATGTAGTGATACGGGAAGAAGCACCACTATGCACCTTTTTTATTGTGTTTTAATTTTTTTTTCTTAAAACTGTTTTGTGGAATAATTATGGAAACGGTTATTTTTTATAATTTTTTTGTTTTGAAAGTTAAAAATCAGATTCTAAAAATAAAAAAAAATAATTATAATTAATTTCCGTGAACATGATGATTTGAATATGACAATTACATCTTCTTCTCTTTTTTACCTTTCATATTTGGATGAAAGTTACATATTTGACTATACATATGGATACCTCTAAAATCATATTTACCTGCCTCAACTTCATTCGGTATACGGTAGTTTACTTTTTGAATTATATCATTTAATTTACACCTACTAAAAATATTCTGAATACGTTTCAGGTGGTTCAATAGATACCTGTGACTGTGACCCCATCACCACCATTGAGCACAAGAAATTATATGTGGTAATTAAATGAAAAGTCTTTGGTTCAATAAAATAAAAGAAAAATATTTATCCTTTTTAAAATTGATTATTTTATTAATAAGGATATTTTTCTTCTTCTTCTTTTTTTTTTTATAACTTACCGATCACCAACGGTTAAGTATGTATTATATCATTTTTTACCGTACGTGGATGGCGAATTTCTAGTAAAGTTTGTTTGTGTATTGAGCGAATGATTAATTAATTATCTGAAAATTAAAACATCAACTAATAATGTGTATTATTTGAACATTTATAAATAAAAAAGCTCAAGTATAGTAAAGTTTTAAAGTCGCCAAAATAATTAAAATAAGGGTTTATCATTTATCATTTAACATGACAACAAAAAAAAACATACACACACAACAATGTGTATTGTTTGAACAAAAAAAAAAAAATAACGCAAAAAATCTCTATAACATAGTAAATCACTTTTTAAACATAACAAAATAAAACCCTTTAAATAATCACTTTTATATTTATCTGTATATTTATTTTTTCCTGGATATAATTTATCCTCTTTAATTTCAAAACGATATTTTTTTTGATAATTGGAGATAACTTCAGCTATAAAAAATTTAAATTAAACTATATATATATATATATATAATATATAGGGAAAAAAATGTGTTATTTTAAATGACACATCTTACATCCTTTCACTCTTACAAATCAAAAATGGGATCCATATCTTTAAAACTTTTTTCCCTCTCTCCTTCTCATGATTTATTTTTTTCTCACATTTAAAATGACACAACTTTATACCTTTTAAAATGATATATATATATACACACACATATATATATATATATATATATATATATATGTTGCATGAGACAATTTGTCTTGCAGCACACAAAAAAGTGAGTGGGACCCACTAAGAAGGAGAGAAAAAAAGAAATAAAATGTGTCACATCAACTGTTGTGTGTGTTGCATGAGATAAATTATCTCATGCAACATGAGAAACATATTTCCCATATATATATATATATATATATATATATATATATATATATATATATATATATATATATATATATACACATTTAAGAAACCCCACCATTTTCTTTTTATTTTAAAAGTGGTAGGGTCCACATTGGTTGTGTCTATAATATGATACAACCAATTTCCTATAACATGATAGATATGTTTCCCATATATATATATATATATATATATATATATATATATATATGGGTTTTATAAAAGTTATAGGAAAAGAGATTGTGTAATGTTATAGAGATTTATTTTGCGTGCATTATTTTTATTTTATTTTTTTGCTTTAGAAAAGAAATATATACCCCACATATATATATATGTGTGTATAAAAAAAAATTTATATATATATATATATATATATAATTTAAGAAATAATTTGTGAAGTCAAAAGGTATGGCCAAGCAATAGTCTGACATAAAGCTAATCGAAAGGTACACCCCTACAAAGTGGGTGCTCCGGTACAACATCTGATAGGATTATAACACACGCCATTTGTCTGTATAGATGGGTCCGGTATAAATTATATAAGTTAATTGTTGCACATTATTTTGATTTTCATTTTTTATCGTCTTGTTTAGAAAAGAAAAGGAACGAGGTGGATTAGAATATGGAAAACATTATCTACTGTTGTAGAAAAACAAATCTTCATTCCCACTGATAGATCGAAATTTGTGCCATTTTTTTTTGTTTGCTTTTTTGAAGAAAAAAATGGTGGGACCATGGATTTGTGTCTCTGCAGGAAAAACGGGTTATCATCCGCAACAGGAGAAAACAAACGCCGTTAGAATATATATATATATATATATATATATATATATATATCATATTATAAAAAATAATTTTATTTTTTAAACACATATAAATGTGTATAGACTCACGTGAAAAGAAAAGAAAAAAAAAGATAACATGAGGGATACATTTTCTTTTTTTGATAAAGAGGGATACATACCTTTATATATATATGTTTATAAAAAAATTTTTACAAGAAATAATATAAATATATAATATATATATATATATATATATATATATATAGGATTTAGTATTTAGTATTTAGGATATAGGGTTGAATTTACTTAACAATTAAGGAGTTTATTTAAAATTGAAAAAACAATATTTTGATTTGAAAAAGAATATTTAGACTCAAATTTTATAATTTTATTTTAATTAAATGTAATAAACTAGGCAAACTCAAATTAAGATACTGACTTTTTAAGAAAGATATAATCTCTCCGGTTGAATGATGCTTGGTATACTTCTAGTTTGGATGGAGAGTTTGAACAATAAGAAAAGAAGAAAAAAAAAATTATGAAAATATGAAATATTTTGAACAACTAAACGACCAGTTTTTTTTTTTTTTTTTTTCAAATCTCTCGATTTATACATATCAAAGATTCTTTTGCAGATTTAATATATTTTTGTTTTACATTAAACAAGTAAAGATTTTATGTAAATTATATGGTATAATTAGATAATATCTAAAATAATAATATACTACTTTTCATTAACTAATTTCACATAATTTGATTTGTCAAATCAAATTTAGTGTTGATTAGTGAACGCTACTTTAATAATTTTATATTAGACTTATTTAGCACATCTTCTTACAAAAGCTCATTGAGCTAAGAAATTTTAGAGTAAAATATGTCATATACCATATTAAATAATTATCTCACTTAAAAGCTCAAATTGTTAAGTAAAGGGTATTTTAATAATTTTATATTAGATTTCTAAGGTAATTTAATAATTTTATATTAGATTTCTCTAATAAAAAGTTATGATCGAGTGATTCATTCACACTTGTAAGTCCATTTACAGGTAAACATTTGATCTTACTCGAGTATATGTTGAGGGAGCCTTAAAATATCAGTCAGGTGAGTTGGTGATCTATATGGATGGAATGTTATTACTTCTAAGATTCTTGGGAACTAATTAATGGGTTTTATAAGAGTTGTGTTGAGGAAAAAGATTAAAATATCAGTCAGGTGAGTCGGTGATCTATGGATGGAATGTTTTTACTTCTAAGATTCATGGGAACTAATACTATAGGGAACTTTGTTTAGAATGATGGGACTATTCATAATTAACCTAATTAATACTAGGAATGTTCATAAAAGTGAAATTAATTAACCATGCATATAGGAAGCTCATAAAAGTCAAATTTCCGCCAGACATAAAATACGATTTAGGACCTAATGTTTTCAATTGAGTATGTTATAAATAAATATATTGAGTTAAGGAGTCACATAATTAACCACGATAACATTTTAGCGTTTAACTTGTCGTCAGTGTCAAGTTGTTCTTGAGATCTTCTTCTGCCCCAAGATAGTATGGCCGAATCATAGTACTACAAATTAAGATAAATCAAATATTATAATTCCATACTTAAGTACACCTTGGACCTGAAGAATTTGATATGAGTTGGTATAAAAACTTTGTAGCCATAAGATTTGAGAAAATTCGTTGTTGCCTTAAATCAAACAGTTTGGATAGTCACCTTACAAATTCCATAACTGGAACTAAACCAAAAATTATGAATTAGGTGTCTTCTATAAGCTTGAGATGTCTAGCTTTATACTCCCAAAATTTTAGAATTTTTGGGTGAAGCAATCCTGCCATAAATCCATTATTCATTCGTTGTCATGTATAGTTAATTAAAGGACTGTTTTGTAATAATCATACCTCCTTCAATTCTTGACTAAATTTAGCAAACGAGATGTCAATTTAAAGCCTTAAATGTATGTGGTAAAGTGTCATGATTTTTGAAGTTAGAATATATTCCCACATTTTAAATGATTATGAGATACCAAAATTCCGCTTTCTCTATTTTTCGTTGAAAGTTAGCAATTATGATATTGACTGTTCAAGCTGTTGGTGATTGATAATTTTTATTTATTTATTTATTTTAGTAGACGGTGATTGATAATTTTACCACTAGACCTATTTGTTCTAGTTTAAATTAAATGAAATACTTTTCTTATAAGTGGGACACACAGATAAGAGGAAAAAAAAAAAAGTGGTGAGACCCAACACCTTTTTGTGTATGTAGAAAAATTATTTATCTCACGTAGAATGAGATAAACATAACCCTTAAATTAATGTTAGTAGGGATTAAGATTCAAGTGACTTCTTGGATAGCATTAGCTATCTTACGTATGTTTCCGTGTGAATTATATTGCACTGTTCTGATATGATAAGGAGTAATATCAACTGGATCGATACGAGACCTTGTGGTGATGGCTGTCGAGAAGAGGCATAAAAATTTCCCCTTGAATCTATAAATTAGTTAAAAGGTGCTTATACTTGTATTGTCCTCGCACCACTTACCCTCAATTTCATTTTAGTAGAAAACATGCAAATATTGATGCCACTAATATTTTTTTTTTAAGATATTTTAATTGATTCATCGCTTCATGATTAGTCCGATTTGAAATGGATTCCAAAATTAAAATCTTAAATTCCTCCTAAATATAATACTGAAGAGGATAGTTAGAATACTGATTTATCCTCCGGTCAACGCCACATCCAACTAATTTATCTAGAACTACATATCCTTAAAATTTGACGACATCCAATGGCTGCGACGTTATGACCAGTAAACTCAAATTATATGTGTGTGAACCCCATTTTCAACCCTGATATGATTAAGTAATGATGAATTATTAAGAAGGTATTAGTTGTCAACCAACGAGGAAGATTTACCTAACTGAATAGCTGTTTTAGGTCTTAACCATCCAGCTGGTGGACTCTGATTGACTATTGCCTACGACCTATATATACATATAGAGAGAAATCTGTCATCACATCATGAGTTATTTTATTTTATTCATTGGACACAGTTTCAACCTGTTCATAGAATATATTTTCCACATGAAATGCATTGAACGTCGAACAACAAAGTGGAAAATACTTAAAAGAGATTGAGTGTATAAAGTAAACTAAAACATTTTTAAGTATTCTTATTCAAATGTAATTAAATTACGTTCATACGCATTGGTAAAAAAGCAAACCAAACACAATTTGACTTATTAATCGTTTCATTTGTTCCTCGCTCGGAAAGTTCAATTGTCGACGACTTACTAAAAGTCTAGAACATTAATGAGCTCTCTCTCATTCTTTAATTGGACTGTGACAGATACCATATACATGGTAGAGCTAGGATTTGCGATTAAAAATTAAATAGACATATATTTTTAAATATTTAAGTCAATTATTCTTGTTATCGTACAGTATAATTATATAAAATAAAATAAATTTAAGGATAAATTACACTTTATTTCTCCTATAATTTTATCCTTTTTCATAATCATGTTTAGTTATCAGTGCAATACCAATTGGGCTGGGCCTAACTATACACCGTTAAATGTAGAGAATGTTGACAAAGAGAATGAAAGATATCAAGCTGTTGCTGAGATTCTTGGAAGCTTGGCGAGCTCGTATTCTGTGCTTCGAGATAGTTGGACAACATTTTTGCTTCTCTTGGTTGAATGAGAGATATTGAGGGTACCTGCAAAGGCACTTTGATGCTCAGGTCAATTTAATATCCAAGGAGGTTCAAATATTCAACGAGATATATTATACCTGGGCCAATGGCCTCTATATTTATAGTGTCTGAGCGTCATGTTTATCATCATCCTTCAAGAGGCGGTGTCAATGTTGATTGGTGGAGAGGGGTGGTCTCTCTAAGGCTATTCCTTAGTGGGCAAACCTATGTTTATAACATATTCAGTAGGTATGATGGCAAACTGGAACTATCATCCTTTCATTGGTCCCTGGTTGTGGCCGTTTTGCCTAAGTTGCTGATCACAACAAGTCGACAATGATGATTTCTTCAAAGTTAAGTCATGTTGATGTAACGAGATTCATGCTTCTTCTGCGAGATAGTCTATCTTTGTGACTATGTCGTACGGGCTCTTTGGACCTTATTACAATTGGCCTTTATAATAAGTTCGGATCACTTAGCATTTTTTTTTTTTGCACTTAAAATGTTACAAGCGATAGATTGTACAGCTATATAAACAAATAGATAAAGCCGATTCTAGATCAATGTGCAAGGATGAGAATAGATCATGTTAAAATTTCACATCATTTGTTGATATAAAATTTTTATATTTACTTCTTTCTTCATTATTAATAATTGGATCCGCTTATTTAATATATATAATAAAAGAGATAGACATACAAATTTTATATGATCCGATCATATAAATTTTTAAAAAAATCTATATAAAATAAATCCTAATGTTGAAATTTCGCATGCTTTTTCATAATTTAAAAGTTCAATTGGTCATAGATGTATTGGAAAAGAGAGTTCCCTTGAGCATTTTACTTTTGACAAGTCAAGCTGCTGCATTGACTTCTGATTATGAATGGAGAGCAAAGGCTTCTTTTCATTTTCAAATAGTCATAATCATGAGCTGCTGCATTGACTTCTCAAGATCTTGTCTCTTCTGACTACTTTACCAGAGAAGACAAGTTTACAGTCTGTGCTGAGATCGCTCATCAAAAAACAATAATGCACAATCTGTAAGTATCAGAAGAAAGTTCGTGCTAGGCTTTTGTTGTTAAAAGAAATACTTACGTTACTATTTAAATAGATTATCTTATTGATATCATCAAAGGCATATAAGCAGAGTATTGCCTTTTCCTTATGATGACGAGTTTGTTTAGATATTCCTCACTTAGTATATGAAAAAATGTATCGAAAATGAAATACTTTTTAATTCACTTAGTTGATGAATTAGCCCCAATAAAACTCTTTAAAGGAAAAAAAAATTTTAAAAAATAAAAATAAAAACTAGAGTTGAAATAATAAGTCTGTCATGCACAGAGTTGTAAAAAAGTTAACGTGTTATTTTTTATATTAGAATTGATGCTGATAACTTGCTATAAAAACAAAAATAAATGTAATAAATGATAGAGAAGAAATAGGGAGAGAAAAAGGCAATTAATGATTAATATCAGTATTTGTTATATAAGGCAGGAAAGGTGTATTTGTACTCTTAAGGGTAAGGTAACTAAAACCGTAAAATTAAATCAAATCCTAATTAGATACAGGTTTTCTTATAACCAAATCTCAGTCAAATATAAGTTTCAATTTTTAATGAATATTCATAGCAATAAAAGTAGGAATTCACCTCTTAATAAATATTCATCACAATAATATATTGGGTTTTTATTTTAAATCATATATGGACTTAACGAACCCTCTAAGGATTTTGTCTAGGATGATTTTTTATAACTTGTTGGGTCTCCTTACCTCGTGTTTTTTCCTTCCCCTTAGCTGTTTCATTTCTTTGGGCTTTGCCCCCCATTTATTTAATAAAAAAAATTGTTGTTAGGTCCGAGGTAGACCGTATTGCTATACCAAATGGTATGCGCTTAGAGATAGTGTATATGAATGATATAAAAACTATAGCAATAGGTTTTACAACCAAGGAGTGGTGTGTAATGTTGTTTTACCATCTGTTTAATGTATTGTTGGCCTCAATCAGTTTGTTCCAACTGTTGAGATTCAGCAGTATCTCCTAGTAAGATATCCTAGGGCGGCGGTTTCAGCAAGACTTATCCGTAACAACTGTAACTAATGTTGTTTTACTATCTGTTTAATGTATTGTTGGTCGAACAATTGCTGTTCGATTGAGTAGCCATTATTACTGACCCTCAGATAAATAAACAATTCTCGCTGCTTTAACTGATCCAAACACCAATCTTGAATCTTGACAAATTTTATTTGAATTTTATCACATTTTTCTGTGTAACACTATTCATGCAAGAATCGGCATTATCCAAACACCATTAGTAGAACCCCAAAGTAGCCCCAAATAATTGCGTAGCCAGGTGGATAGTTCAATGTGCTCCCTGAGATGTAAATCATCCAAGACACATTAGCATGATATATTGAAAGGGATTTAAAACCTCCATTGGGGGAACTTTGAAAAGGGGACGGAGGCAGAAAGTTTAAGAAAAATCAGAACGAAAAGAATTAACGAAGATTTGAACGATGCCATCCTCACTGTTCTCAATTCTTTTACGGAGCTGTTATCACTCTACTAATTGATCTTTTCCTTTTGGTATCCAGGAATTTGAGACAACTTTAAAAGGAAACACGCTCCTAAGCTCCTTACTAGTTGAACAATTTATATGATCTTTAGTTCTCAACATGTAAGCTAGCTGATAACGTGCAAAATATCTGACCAGAGTTTATATATGCATTAGGGAAAAAATTGTTTGTATTTTTAAATACCCAAGTTATGTCATTTTACGCCTTTATAACTATGTACTCAGTGAAATATATAATTATATTTTTTTCTATTAAAGTTGAAAAAAAAATATAACTTTTTTTCTCCTTAGTTATAAGGGGGTGAAAAGCTGTTGACTGATGTGAAAACGGGGTGGGCTAGCCCGCCAAGCCCGTTTTTTTTTTGTTACCCAAAAAAAAATATAACTTTCGAATTGTTGTATTATACACTTTATTACCTGTTTTACCTTGATATGATTTTAATTTTTATTATTATTTCTGGATTGAAAGATGCATATTTATATGTGGATTATTTATCTTGGTTTCATAAAAAATTTTATGCAGATTTTTATATGCTTTTATGCAAAAAAAATTATGTGTTTTTATGCAGAATTTAATTTTTTGTATATTATTTTTATATTTTTATAACTTAGGTTTTTTCAACCCAGTACTTAGTTATTTAAAAGAACATAACTTCCCTTTTTTTGTTTTTTTGATAAACATAACTTACGTCCTTTTTTTTTTTTTGGAGATATAACTTACGTCCTTTAAAAGTACAAGACGTTTTCCCATGCCATTAATAACACGTGTTGAAACACATCCCACATCGGTGGGTGTTGTTAAAGGAAGGGGTCAAGGGGGTTATATAATAAACCTCCTTTTTACTTTATTCTTTACACGTTCTTCTTATTATTATTATTAATATAATATTATTTGTTATAATATTATATTGAGTGTATTTAGTGAGGAGTAGTCCTAGTTCAAGAGAGAGATAAAATTGTTCTCTCCTTGTGATAAAAAGGAGGTTGTAATTTTGGAGATCCCATATTGAATATTTTCTACTCTTGCCCGTGGGTTTTTTACCTCAGTTACTTTGAGGGTTTTCCCACGTAAAATATCTGTGTCCATTTATTGCTTTTCAATTTCCTTTATTTGTTGTTATTGTTCTGTCCGATGGAATCCTATTTCCTAACAGTGGTATCAGAGCCGAGGTTTTCCTAGTATGCTCTGTGACTGCTGCTGCAGCTTAGACTGATCTGTCACATCAGAAAAGAATTATCCTTGGGGAGCTGTTGGGTTGATATCAGTATTAATATATACTGAGGTGTTGCAGGTGTTATACATAGACTATTACTGTATACAGTTACTGTTCGTGATCGGAGCATTCCTCTGAAGAGGTATTTTGGGTGATTAAGTGCGTGTGGAAAGTTTTGTCACAAAGACGAAATAGTCTAAGGAGATTGGGTATTAAGTGGGACCACTAGTGACCCCTCCAATCTTTCTTGGAAACTTTTCTGGTACATTGTCCAAAATACTGGTTGAAGGAGACCGAGTGAAGCAGTGGAAGCTATTTTGCAGCAAAAGCAATTCATGATAGAACCATGACAACAAAGATTTATATTGGCAAATTTGACGGAACAAAGTTCGCGTTGTGGAAATTGAAGATGAAGGCACTTTTGACCAAAGATAATTGTGTGGAGGCCATCAGTGCTCGGCCGTCGGAAATCACAGATGACAAGTGGAAGAAACTTGATGAACTAGCCGTTTCTGATCTACACCTGTCCCTTTCGGATGATATATTATCCGGGATAGAAGAAAAGAAAACAACCAAGGAGATATGGGATCACCTTACAAAACTATACTCGTCCAAGTCACTTCACAACAAAATATTTCTAAAGAGGAAGCTTTACACCCTACGGATGTCTGAATCCACTTCAGTAACAGAGCACATCAATACTCTGACGCCTCTATGTTCTCAACTCACATCATTGGGACATAGTATTGAGGTAGCTGAGCGTGCTGAGATTCTACTCCAGAGTTTTCCAGATTCATATGACCAACTCGTCATCAACATCACTAATAACACCGAATCCCTGGTATTTGACAGTGTTGCTGTCGCAGTTCTTGAAGAAGAAAAATGGCGGATAAGAAAAGAAGAAAGGCTGGCAAGTTCGCATCAAGCAGAGGCCTTGACGATGACGAGAGGACGGTCAATGGAACGTGGTTCCGGTGGGAGTCACAGACAAAGAAGGTGAAAATCTAGGAGTAAGAAATTTGTCAAGTGTTACAACTGTGGCAAGAAAGGACACTATAAAAATGAGTGTCGACTAAGGAGTGTCGACCTTTCCGGTACACGCTTTTCCATAGCCAGTATCAGTTCTGGCATCAGATTACATTATTCTGACTTGAAACTTGTTTTACAAGTCCTACATAATATTCTAGTAATTATCATGCATCAACTTCATTTATACCGGGTAAGGATGCGTTGCCGATGCAAATACTCACTCAGTATAATTATTTAAGCCCAATAATAATTATTAAGGTATACATCATAATTAATTGAAGCAGCAACGGTGTCTAAGGATAGATTGGAGCTAGCTGATGCATGGATAATGGATCCAGGAGCAACATGGATATGACTTCTCGGAGAGATTGGTTTCATTCATATAAACCTATCTCTGGAGGGTTTGTGTACATGGGAAATGATCATACCTTAGAGATTGCTAGAGTTGACACCATCAAGGTGAAGATGTATGATGGAATGATTAGCACAATCCAAAATGTGCGGCATGCGAAGGGCTTGAAGAAAAACTTATTCTCTTTAGGGCAATTTGATGAAAATGATTGTAAAACCCGTATTCAAAACGGGGTGAGGAAGATCATCAAAGGAGCGCTTGTAGTGATGAAGGCTGAGAAGGTTGCAGCAAACTTGTACAGGCTTATGGGAGAGACGCATCTGGAGGCAGAAGCATCTGTTGCATCAACCAATTCTGAGGAAGATATAACAAAGATGTGGCATCGCAAATTGGGCCACATGTCAGAACAAGGGTTGAAAATTCTGGCTGAACGGAAACTACTCCCTGGACTCACAAAGGTAACTTTACCATTTTGTGAGCATTGTGTTACAAGTAAGCAACATAGATTGAAGTTCACTGCATCTAATTCTAGAAGTAAAAATATTCTGGAATTGATTCACTCTGATGTATGGCAAGCACCGGTTATGTCCCTGGGAGTAGCGAAGTACTTTGTATCTTTTATTGATGATTATTCCAGGAGATGTTGGGTGTACCCAATCAAGAGGAAGACAGATGTATTTTCAGTCTTCAAGACATTCAAAGCGCGGATAGAATTGGAGACGGAGAAGAAGATCAAGTGTCTCATGACAGACAATGGTGGAGAATATACAGGTGATGAATTTAATGCCTTTTGTAATCAGGAAGGCATCAGAAGGCAATTCACAGTGGCATACACTCCACAACAGAATGGAGTGGCAGAGCGGATGAACAGAACTCTACTTGAAAGAACTAGAGCTATGTTGAGGACTGCAAGTATGGCGAAGTTATTTTGGGCCGAAGCAGTCAACACTGACTGTTATGTGATTAATCGCTCAACATCAACGGCGATTGATCTGAAGACACTGATGGAGATGTGGACTGGTAAGCCAGTTGATTATTCACACCTACACACATTTGGGAGTCCTGTGTTCGCGATGTACAACACCCAAGAAGTCACAAAGCTGGATCCAAAATCCAGGAAGTGCATATTCTTAGGGTATGCTGATGGAGTTAAGGGGTATCGGCTGTGGGATCCTACTGCCCGCAGTGTCGTCATCAGCAGAGATGTACTATTTGCAGAAGATAAGCTGCAGGAGAAAAATGTAAATAGCACTTTAGCTAACAATTCAAAAAAATTGACGATTCAGGTGGAAGACAAATCTGGACAACTAGATTCTTATGAAGTAACCACAGAACAAAAGGAGCAAGAACCAGTTGAGTCTGAAACTGCAGAAGTTCGACAGTCAGCTCGTGAGAAGAAAACACCAACCTGGCAGTCCAATTATGTTATGGAGGACAATGTTGCATACTGTCTTCTAATAGAAGATGGAGAGCCATCAACTTTTCGAGAAGCAACAACTAGCTCAGATGCATCATAGTGGATGACAGCAATGCAGGAGGAAATTGAAGCCCTTCATAAGAATAGGACTTGGGAACTTGTGCCATTGCCGCAAGGAAGAAAGCCCATTGGAAACAAATAGGTATACAAGATCAAACGAAACAGTGATGATCAGGTGGAGCGGTATCGTGCAAGATTGGTGGTGAAAGGTTATTCTCAGAAAGAATGTATAGACTTTACTGAAATATTTTCACCTGTGGTTCGTCTCACTACAATTCGTATAGTACTGGCTATGTGTGCAATATTCAACTTACATTTAGAGCAGTGAGATGTAAAGACTGCATTTCTTCATGGAGATCTTGAAGAAGAAATTTATATGCTCCAACCAGAAGGTTTTGAAGAACCAGAAAAGGAGAACTTGGTTTGCAGGTTAAACAAATCTCTATACAGTCTCAAACAGGCGCCGATGTGTTGGTATAAGAGATTTGATTCCTTTATATTGAGCCTTGAATATAACAGACTCAGTTCAGACCCTTGTGCTTATTTCAAGAGGTTTGGAAATGATTTTATTATCTTGCTGTTATATGTTGATGATATGTTGGTGACAGGCCCCAACAAAGATCTAATTCAAGAATTAAAGACTCAGTTGGCTAGGGAGTTTGAAATGAAGGACTTGGGACCAGCAAACAAGATTCTAGGGATGCAAATTCACCGAGACAGAAGTAATAGGAAGATTTGGCTATCACAGAAGAATTATTTGAAGAAGATCTTGCGGCGCTTCAACATGCAAGATTGTAAGCCAATTTCTACCCCTCTTCCTGTTAATTTCAAGTTATCCTCAAGTATGAGTCCTGGCAGTGAAGCGGAGAGGAAGGAGATGTCTCGAGTACCGTATGCATCAGCAGTGAGGAGTCTAATGTTTGCTATTATCTGTACAAGACCAGACATTGCGCATGCAGTGGAAGTAGTTAGTCGATTCATAACGAATTTTGGGCAGGAGCATTGGAATGTTATTAAGAGGATCCTGAGATATATCAAAGGAACCTCAGATGTTGGTCTATGTTATGGAGGATCTGAATATATTGTCAGAGGGTATGTTGATTTTGATTTTGCAGGAGATTTGGAGAAAAGAAAATCTACACGGGCTATGTGTTCACAGTTGCAGGAGGAGCTGTTAGTTGGGTTTCCAAACTACAGTCCGTTGTGGCACTTTCTACGACAAAAGCTGAGTATATGGCAATGACTCAAGCTTGCAAAGAAGCAATCTGGATAAGAAAGTTCATGGAGGAGCTCGGGCACAAACAAAATAACATTATTTTGTATTGTGACAGTCAAAGTGCCTTGCACATTGCAAGGAATCCAGCCTTTCATTTCAGGACAAAGCACATAGGAGTTCAATATCATTTTGTTCGTGAAGTGGTAGAAGATGGAAGCGTGGATGTACAACAAATTCACACAAAGGAGAACATAGCAGATGCGCTAACAAAACCAATCAACACTAACAAGTACATATGGTGCATATCTTCATATGGCCTGGCAGAGACGTAGACAACATAGACATGGCAAGATAGAAAGAACTATGTAGAGATTGATTGGTTCTCAATCATATCTCCAAGTGGGAGATTGTTGAAACACATCCCAACATCGGTGGGTGTTGTTAAAGGAAGGTGTCAAGGGGGTTATGTAATAAACCCCCCCTTTTTACTTTATTCTTTACACCTTTTCTTCTTCTTATTATTATTAATATAATATTATTTGTTATAATATTATATTGAGTGTATTTAGTGAGTAGTCCTAGTTCTAGAGAGAGATAAAATTGTTCTCTCCTTGTGGTAAAAGGGAGGTTGTAATTTTGGAGATCCCATAGTAAATATTTTTTACTCTTGCCCGTGGGTTTTTTACCTCAGTTACTTTGAGGGTTTTCCCACGTACAATATCTGTATCGATTTATTGCTTTTCAATTTCCTAATTTGTTGTTATTGTTCTGTCCGATGGAATCCTATTTCCTATCACAACGCACATACAAAAATGTATCATCTTGTCCGATTGATAGCAGACACCCTCAAAATCTATTATTGAGCAATTATAAGGCATTTCGAATAAAAACATAGGATTCATAACACAATCCTTGGTATTCAGTTTTGACTACAAATTATTCATTCTTAACGGGAAGTTTGACAAATACGAGCCACTTCAAAAGCAATTGATCAATTATACTGATCAATTATACATCGTAGCTGTGTCCCAAATTCACAGTAAATCTGCAAAGACATGAAACCGTATAACACAAAAGCCGGGCCAGCAACAAAAACGAGAAGAATTAATTCCAAAAGCATATAGTATGTGAAAACACTAGAACAGCGTGACCTTAACCCACTAAATGATCTAAAGCGTGGATACACCTTATTTGCTCAGTTTAGAGATAAGCTTAATAGGAGATTTTTCTGTTTGCATCCTTGTTTTTACCAAGGGGAGAGACCCATCCATTGAGCACTTAAAATCTCAAAACAGTTGTTCCAAAGAGAAGTCGAACTACAAATTTGAGGGGCTTATTGTTCCTGAACTAGATATGCAGATAGCACACATTTGGAGAAAGAGGGGTTTGACATGGATATGCATAATTCAGTGAAATGAAACAAAATTTGACACGCATGTAACCGAGTTCTTATATCAGAGAGATTATTTTGTAAGAGACAGCATTAGATTCAGTAGGTAAATGGAGGCATGGGAATGGAAAACCAGGGAGTTTACCTGAAGGTCTTGTCTTAAGCAGCAGCTTGTGTTAAATTTCCAATTGTTTTTTTATCAAATATTTCAATCCAGTATCCATCAGGATCCTTAATAAACGCAATCCCTTTCATTTTCCCTGCAGAAAATTACTTTAAAAATAAAGAAAAGTTCAAAGTTCATGATTGAAGCATTAATGGTGGGGAATTTCCCTGAAGGAATCAGCAGAGTTCAGTCCTTCACCATTAACATTTAATATTTGTGCATTATAAGTTACTTTCTCAAAAATAGCAGCCAACAATTCAGAGATAGTTGTGCAATTGTAATATGCTAAATTTTCTTTGATGGTTGTACCACCACAAACACCAGGTGACAGTGGCACCAGCAGCTGTGCAGTGGCCAACTTTTGGTGTCATGTGGTTCAAATTGTTACACAGCATGACAGCATGATAATTATGTTTTGTTAATTAGATAACCTACCAGAGTTACTATGTGTCTATGACCACATCCCATCTCTTGTACGTTTTATTTAAAAGTAACAAGATGAGAAAGCCTAAACAAAACTTTTCCTCTCTCTCTCTCTTGGAAGGAAAAGTTTTTTTTTTTTTGTTTAATACGAAGGCAGGGAAGGTCTTTCAACAAACTAAAAGTATTCTTGGAATAATTACATTTAATCCCGAGATACTCAGACATGAATGACAAGTATTAAGCAAAATAACAACTAGCCAATTTAATTCAAACCCAAGTTTTTAAAAATTAGATTCCATCCTTGAGCTTCTAGCCACTTTAATAAATATTTCACACCCGATTTATCCCTGAAATATCTATTCACATAGAAGACACCATGCACAGGAAGTAATCAAACCCAAACAAACAAAATATTATGTCATGTAGGGAACAAAAATAATTTAGATAGTTATCTCCCGTATAACCAATCTCAAACACAAATCATCCATAGCTGTTAAAAATGACCATGACATATTCATAACAGAGTATCACTGCTAGAATGAATAAGAATAAAGATTGTTACCATCATCTAGTTTCTTAACAAACTCAACTCCCAGATTCTGAAATCTTTCACATGCCTTGTAGGTGTCATCAACAGTTATGCCAATGTGTCCTGCAAACAGAAAGACAACTTATTATTAGAATTCAATTCCTATTTATCCCGATAAGACAAAGAACAGTGTGAATATATCCAGTAAATAGCTGTGGAATAAAACAAGTTAATTACAACCATGTTAATTACAGGAAAACTAACAGTGAAAAATACAGCCAGAAAATAACAGTAAAAAATAATTACAGACACGTTAGTGACATGAAATCTAGGTCACCAGAGAGGCTGAGAAAAATACAAATTTTCAGTCTATCTGCATTTTTGGGGTAATTCATAAAAACTCAAAAACATTGATAACTCGCAAATAAAAGTGATGAGGATCCCCTAACGTGAACAACAACTTTTTAACAGCTAGTACGTAGGTATGCTTTAGCTTTTTTTTGTTATGTTTTTGGTATAACATGTATAACTGAGGGTAAAAAGTAAATCTGAACCTAAAAGAACGCAAATCAGATTACCTAAACCAACGCAGGAAATGCTTCCCATGTACACTTTTGACAATTGTGTGCTACAAACATTTAAAAAATTATGGTCCACTAACTTCATCGTTTAATAGAGGACAAGTCTTGGAGCGGTGATAAGGTTGCTCCTTGTGACCGGATGGTCAAGGGTTCGAGTCTAGAAAACAACCTCATTGCAAGAATTGCAAAGATAAGACTGCATACAATCGACTCTCACCCCTGCCCTCTCAAGTTGCGGACCTTTGTGCACTAGGCAATTTTCCCTTTTTTAACTTCATTAAATAAAATCAATGCCTCTCTCGACACGTTTCTGATTAAGGGAAGCAAACACATACTACCACTGTGTCACAGTCTATGAGAGAAATTTTTAAGATAAGGTATTCACAACTAAACATAATTCATGAACCATGTACCCTCAAAGCATCAAATAAGGACCTAACCTTCACGACTATATAATAAGACAAGAATAATAGTCAACATTCTTCCCAGATAACGAACTCAAAGTGTAACCAACAAGCCAAGAAAGGACTAAGGCTTTGGAAGTCAAATACGTATTAAATTATATGAGATATCACATACCAAAGCCGCGAGGTTCAGAATTGCCATTGTGGTACCCTTTGAACTCTGGATCACTTTCAGTACCCCAATTACTGTACATTACTTTATTGTTAGATAAGAGACACTGACATAAAGAAATTTGACAAATTTATAGTCCTTACTGTGTCAGTTCAATTGTAGCCTTCTGAGCAAAGGTCCAAACTGTTCTATCAACTGGATTAGTTGGAGCTTCTGCTGTATCCTAAACAAGATAAAAATGTGCGTAAAAGATCAAGAGCATATCCATGAAAATAAAAGCACAAAGGAGTTAACTATATATATGAGCTAAGAGATAGTTGGTACTTAATAATTGTTTAGCAGCGATTTAATATTGCCAGCACAGCATATGCATGATGCACATCCAGTAAGCCACTTCATGCAACTAAGTTTTCACTAGAAAATAGCTAAAACAATATATGTGGTACCTCATAGCCCACAAAGTACAGGCTGAACTTCATCTCTGGAAAATCCAATCTCTTAAGCAAACTAAACCAACCAACAAACTGCCGTCAGCTTTCATAAAGTGACAGCATTGTGAATCAAAGAAGAAATTCAAAATAAATTAAATATCGTTGATAGACATATAAAATTTCTGAGCATATAAAATCAGACCAATGCAACAGAATATAAGCGTTACACTAGACACAATACATTAGTTCTGTAGAAGGGGAAGTACACATATACTTCTCCAGTAATACCCGCAAGAATGGAAAGGGGGGAGAGTTAAGATTAAGAACCTTCGTTTTACCCCTTTTTTTCCTTCTTCATAATTTTTGCTTCATCCGGAAAGGAGCTACATTATGCTTACCAAACAATCAAACTAGAAAGGAAACCTCAAAAAGAATATGTGTGTGCTTATTTATACTTGTTTATCTTTTACAACATTACATCGTTACAGAAATATCAAATATAAAAAGAACGGTATGAAAGAATTACTTAAATAGTAACATCCCCAAAAAACAGAGCTACACAGTACCATGGGAGAATTTAATGACCCTAAATCAGTGATATCGATAATTGAAGTCCAATTCCAAGCACTAATAAATAAATAACCAATCCAAAAATTGTTGTAACTAAAAGAATCACTTACGACATGCCCAAAACACGAGAATAAAAATCAAGGCTCACTTTGGGGTCTTTGATTCGAAACATCTGCAATTGAAATAACACATGAAAAAAAATAAATCAAAATCAAACACTGAATCAAATAAGAATAATAAAAAGTTGATTCCCAAAAATGGGGTGGAAAAAGCTCACAGTTTGTTGCATAAAGTATCCCTTAGTAGCTTCATCTGGAGTTGCATGGAGACCAGGGTTATTAGCAGGTGACTCCTTCGGTTCTGCAGCCATTGAGAATAATCGGAATCGACTCGGTTTCTGCAAAAAAAGAAAAAGTAAAGTTGACAACATAGACATACAATACAAGTAAGGATATTGAAAGCATTGAGGAAAAGCACGAATTTTGAACCTTTGTTTTGGGGGTGAGTGAGAAATAGAATGGGAGTGAATGAGGGGAAAGGAAAGGGTGGGGCTTGGTGATGAATCGGAGCTGAGAAAGGCGGTGCAAGGTGGCTGTGAGGGAAGATAAAGATGCCATTTGTAAAATTGGTATTTATAAGAGTAATTGAGAGACAGAGAGCGAGAGATTACGTACCTCGTGATTTTGAAGCAGATGAGGAAGAGACTCAGAGAGTGTGTGTGTGAGAGAGAGAATCACTGAGTGGAGACAATTTCACTATGAAAATTCCTATTCCATTTTATTATAAATTTAATTTTTTGTTATTAATTAATTAAAAAGGAAAAATGTTTATTTTAAATGAAAATTTATATGATATAGAAATTCACAAAGAGGTGAGACCCACAGTTTTAGTTTTTTTATTCAACTCTCTCCTCCTTTATCTATTTCTTTCTCTCTCTTAACATGACATAATTTTACATTATTTAAAATGACACACACTTTAACCTAATTAAATAATTAAAAGATATGTGATTTTGTGATCCAGTAATTTAGGTGAAAAGAAAATGGGAAATGTGTGTATCAAAGAATATAAAATTATATCATTTTAAGTAAGAGAAAAAAATCATAGGAAAAAAGAATGAGTGTGAAAAGTTTTAAATGTGAGAGTCACATCTCTTTACGAGAGTGAAAAGTTATAAAATGTGTCATTTAAAATAACACACATTTTTTCCATACAAAAATTATGAACCATGTAAATGCACATGAATGTCTCACAACACAACTCAACTGATATGTAGGGCTCGCATGATGATTTTCAGGTCAAAACGATGTTTTAAAACTACACTGATGTTGAATTGATGAGATTTTTTAGTCATAATTTAATTAAGTTTTTTAGTAGATATAATTCAATTCAATTATAACAAGTTAAATTTGTGATTAGATTATTATTAAACTTGATAATATTAAAATTAAATACCTAACTAATTCACAAATTGATCCAATTTAATTCTTTAAAACATTACCTCAAATTCCTTTCGAATTCTCTGTTTATTTTTTTATTTTTATTTTTTTGAATTATGGAAGAAAACGTGGATAGTGTACATGTGGGCCAATTTTTGTACAAAGCACCGAGGGCACTTTGGCATTTCTCTTTTTGGGAGTTTGGAGGGAAAAAAAAGGAAGGGGATCCAAGGGGAAGGGAGGAGAAGGAAGGGAAGGTAATTGAAAAAAAAAAGGTAAGGGAGAAATTGAAGGGTCAATGAGATATTTTTACAATTTTACCCTTTTCAAAAAAATTAATATAATTATTATATTTTACAAATAAAGTTAAATTTAAAATTTCTAGAAAAAATTATTTACGTATTTTTTAAACTACTAAAAAAGATCATATTTTCGATAAATTTTATACGTTGCAAACGATAAAAACTCCGTCAAAAAAATGATTTTTCGTTGGAATACTTTTCATCGAAAGGCGAAGGAAGTTTTATCCAATAAAATTTTTTATAAAAATATATTTTCTGTCAAAATTCACGATGGAATTTAGTTTTCGTCAAAAGTTTTGACGAAAATGATTTGTTAATTATTTTCGACTATAAAAATGCTATTAAAAGTTTTAAAGAAAAAACTAATTATCTCAAAAAATTTGACCGAATATTTTCCGTCCAATTTTTTTGAAAATATGTGTCCCATTGTCAAAATTTTAAGGAAAATGTTTCTGTGAAACATTCTAAGGAATTTAGATTCTATAAGAATTTTGACGGAATATTTTTTTTGTTGAAATTTTTTACAAAAATGTGTATGTTCGAATTTTTTTACGAAAATATTGTCAGTCGAAATTTTTTGACAGAAATGTGTTCTGTTGAAAATTTGGATATAAATGTTTTTTATCGAAAATTATGTCGGAAATATTTTCCGTCGAAAATTTTCAATGGAAATATGTTTAGTCAAAAAATTTGACGAAAATTTTTTCCGTCAAAAAGTATGATGAAAATATTTTCATCGAAAGGTTTTGACAGAATTTAGATTCTGTAAAGAATTTTGACGAAAATTTTTATAGAAACGTTTCGTCAAAACTTTTTATGAAAATTTTCAATGCATGTGTTTCATTAAAACTTTTGAGAGAAGTATTCTTCGTCGAAAATTTCGACAAATGTGTTTTTTTTGTCAAATATTTTGACGAAATTTAGTTTTCTTAAAGAATTTTGACACAAAAAATATTCCGTAAATTTTTTTTACCAAAATAATTTTCGCAAAATTTTCGCTAAAATGTGTTCCGTTGAAAATTTCGATGGATATATTTTTTGTTGAAAATTTTGATGAAAACATTTTCCGACAAAAAGATTTACATAATTGTTTTTTTTTGAAAAAAAATTTACGGATATATTTTTACTTGAAAAGTTTGACGAGAATATTTTCGTTGAAAATTTCACGGAATTTAGATTTTATCAAGAATTTTGAGCGGATTTTTTTTCGAAATTTTTTTTTGTGAGTGGTTATGGCCAAATCTTGTTTCATCTTTAATTTTGTCTCTATTTTTTACGTAATGTGATTTTCGTTTAAAATTTTGTCACTATTTTTGACGAAATATTTTTCGTCGATGAATTCTTTCGTTATTTGAGACTTTTCTATTAATGTCTTAAAAATGATTCATATTTATGTAGTTTTTATATTTTAATGCTAAGGTTAGATAATTAATTTTTAATATTTCCTCCCTTAAACCCCCCAAATTGGGGGAACTTTAATTTTAAGTGTGGGAAGGGTTTTGGAGGATTTTGCAAAAATTCCCAATTCCTTTCCCCCCTTTTTTTAAACTCGCAAACAAGGGAAGAGTTTACTAAAACCCTCTTCTCCCCTTCCTTCCCCTCCAAAAATCAACTCCCAAACAAAGCTTAATAGTCATTATGGTAATTAATTTATGGGAAATTATACTCTTATGCTACATAAGACTCCTATCTCATTTTACACTCACATAAAATGACGTGCCTCTCTTTTCTTTTCTTTTTCTTTTTTTTTTTTGTAAAAATTGGTGGGCCCCATTTAATTTATCTCACGACATGAGATAGCTTCTCTCATACAACATGAGAGAAGTAAAACCCTTAATTTATATTTTCAAATTTAAATGTAATGATTATTATATTTGATAGGTTAGATTAATTATCATTATGATATTAATTCTATTTTTTGAAATATTTGCATATCGAATTTAGTAATTTAATAATTGTTATAGTTATTATTTTGATTTCAAATTATCCTCATAAATGACAATGATTATGATTCCTATAACCTAAATTAATAATTAGGTCAATTTTTAGGACAATTTAAATTTAGATAAATAATTAAAAATTTCCTAAGAGAATTGTTTATTTTGCGAGTAAATTATGGGTCTGCTAAAATGTTCATGCGTAAAGCACACGCTTCCTATCATGACCGGATTTCAAGACCTTAATGATTTCAAAGATTTAGTAAAGTATTGTACGACTTATTCTCGGTAATGTGCTTGGATGCTAAGCATAGTTTTTGAAATTAAACAATAGATACTCTAAATTGAACAATTATAGGAAATTGAAAAATTGCTTGTGTCGAATGAGAGGAGACTTAAATGGAAAATTAATTTATCCTCCAGACGTGTAAGAACCCGCACCGTTAATTTAGAAAATTAATTAAGTAATTATGAGCTGAAGTAAATTATTCCATAATTTACCTTAATTAAATATGGTAAGGTTAAAATAATTATGATAAAGGCTTAATAATTAACGTTGAAAGTCGATTTTCTGACGAAAAGTAAAGATACAGGTTCTGCTCCACGGTATAAATGCGTACCGATGAAGTATCCCGGGAAATTATAATAAGTGCATGAATATTCCTAGAATAATATATAGGACTAGTATAACAAGTTCTAAGTCAAAATAATGAGAACTGGTGTCAGGACTGATACCGGGTACGTAAAAGCGCGTACCGGCAAAGTGCTGCGAAAAATAAAATAATATGAAAAATCCTAGAAAAATGTCTAGGTTCAGAATCCAAAGTTTGGGATTAAAATGATAAGCGTAGCTATTAGTGCTAATACAATGTGTTTAAACTTAATGAGACTATATAAGGGAGGGCACAAGGTTCTAGGTCAGAATTTTCTATTCCTACATGCCTCCAATTCTAAAGCTTGTCACCTTCTCCCCTCTTCAAATTGTGAACCAGGTGATCATTTCTAATCCAAGTTTCTTCCTTCATTCACAATAGATGTTGTGAACAAGCCGTGGGAGGTAGAGTGACACCATATTCTGAGTGTTCAGCCACTGTGTGGAGTAGAGTGTGTGAGGCTGATACCTTTGGTTGTGGGATTGGTAAATCACTTTCTTTGGCCATTGAAACTTCAAGGAGCTACCTTGTGGAGTAAAAGACCAACCTTGATGCTCATTTTCGTGGCCATGCGTTGCTGCACTGTAGAGTGATATAGAAACCATCAAGACTCTTTCTTTGTTGTTGTTTGAGCTGTTGGGGGTGTGCTCTTACCTTGGTTCATGATTTTCCTTGTTAAAGTTGAAGTCTTGACATGTTTAAAGAGATGATTAAGTAACTAGCATGAGTACTGGTCTAAATATGCTTAAAAATGGATTTTGTCGCGAAATATCCGGATATGATATCCGCATATTGATATCCAGATATGGGGTTTTGGATATCCGGATATGGAATCCGGATATGGATTTCTGGACATGTTCCTGAAAAATATCCGGATATTCTAAGAGTTTCGAGAAGGGTACTGTTCATACAGAATGGTATTTGGGGTTTGTGGACCCATGATTGGTTAAGTTGAACCTCTGTAATAATTGAACTAAGTCAGAATCACTTAGATTAAGGGCTTATGGCTTTGCGAGAAGCCTAATGGCATGAAACGTAAGAGGGAACATTGCCGTATTGTCATGAACTATTAAATTATGAGGAAAGCTTGGATTGGGTTGGACTCTTGTGTTGGATAGTTAGATTGTGAGGTAAGCTTTCGTGTCCTCGGTTTTGCCCATTGTTGGTTCCACCATACCTCATGGAGGGATGGTGTATATGCATGATGTGTTTTCATGAAATGATAATTATTGAGATGCTATTGAGCTGTTAAGTGCAAGTGCCTTATGACATGTATGTGTTGTTCCACCTAGACGGTAAGCCTGAGTATGTAGCGTCATACAAGATGATGATTATGTGGATGAGGTACAAGTAGTGTCTTGTACTGTTGGTTGTAGACGTATGTAAATCCTACATGTTTATTCTTTGGCCAGTAGGATTCTGACATACATGACATGATTATATGCTGCATTGCACAGATTTTGGAACTTATATTGCACATGTAAGTGAGCTTTGCGTGAAGAGATCCTTGAGGACTCATTGTCTTACTGAGATTTCTTTTTAGAAATCTCACCCCGCGTTTGGGGCACATCTTCAGGTTCATGTACCTCAGGGGTTTAGACCTCTGGCGGCAGGACAATTTTGAAATTAAACAATGAATCTTACATTCGGCAAAGCTTATGAAAATTCTCAAATTAAATATTGAGTGGGTGAAGGTTTTAAAATTAATTAATTACTTTTAAAATTTGCAGGCTCCATCTGTGGGTTTATTAATGAAATGATTATCGCTGAAGCCCCATCGGATAAGAATAATCGAATTTCACTAGATTAAACCTTAATAATTTCAAAATTTTAGTAAATTATTGTATAACTCATCGTTGGCAACGCTTAGATACGAAGGATAAATTTGAAATTAAGCAATGATTAATTACATTCAACTTTGGTAAAAATTTTAACCCTTCTATCGAGGCTCTGGCAATGGCACCAAAAGACCAAATAACAATTTTAATTTTTACAAGTGACTTGGCCATTGTAATCCTTGTAAATAAAACTAAAGGATTATTAACAATAAACAAGAGTAGTTATGAGAATCTACATGCACTTGATTTGTTTATTATATTATTTGTTTGTAATTGTGTGTCTTTCATTTTTATTTTTATTTAGAAAATGACTTCCTAAGTCCTAATCCTTTATCCCCTATAGAGCTGGAGCACAATGCGCATTGGGCAATTACAAAGATGATTTCACAGGTAACCTATTCTGAATGGTGACACACAATACGAACAACTCATTGCATCTCATTCAGGGGTAGGTTCCAAGAAGATTCCAACGGAAAGGTTACACTCATCGACAAAACCCTTGATAGTAGCTATGCTGATGAGCTAATGAAAAAGTGTCCCATAATTAAGTGCAAGCCCATTTGTAACTGTAAACAATGATCCTGAAACATCTGTGGTCTTTGACAAACAGTATTACAGAAATCTTCTAAACAACAAGGGGTTGTTCCAGTCTGATTCTGTTTTTGTTAAACGATGATAGAGAAGGAAATTAGTGGAGGACTTAGCAAATGATCAAGACCTTTTCTTTGAAAATTTGGGCCAGTCATTCTTCAAGCTCACCAGTATTGGAGTCAAAACAGGTGATGAAGGTGAAATTCGACGTTCTTGTTCTGCAACTAATCCATGAGAACCAAGGTTCTCTAAAGCATAATGGAACATAAATGCCACCCCAACAATTTTTTTTTTTTTTTATATAACCCGGAGGTATCCCCATTCAACCTCTTCCAGTCACCTTGCTCTCGGGTACGGCCCTATAGACTAGCTCCTCATTGAAACGGAGGAAGGATGAGACTAATCCCCCAACCGAAAAGGAGACATTTCCTCCTCTGGCCACCAAAGATTTTCCAAGAATTTGATTGAGGCAGGTTTTGAACCCCTGATTTAAGCAAATCCTTGGGAGTTCAATTGCCAACTGTGCTACCGTTGGGGGTTACCCCAACAATTTTTATACTATGTAAAAAACAGGACTTCAGATGCCCATTTTATAAATTTATGTTTGTATAGATATTACTTCCTCTTCATTTTATTATGGTACGATAATGTTGTCATATGTTATATGTTTAACGTGAATATTTTTTGGTACATAAGAATTTAAATTAGGAAAAAGCTGTTGGAATTAATAAGATTAATATACAATGATCCATTGGTTATGAATAAGAAGTAGGTTAATAGAGAAAAAGAGAAAAAGGGAAGATGAAGAGTTATGTGGGTTGTTTAACAAAGTCCCACATTGGACAATTGGTAGAAAGTGAGAGAGTATATAAACTCCCACCTCCATCTCCTTAAATGGCCCTTGGGTCACTACATATTTTATGTAGGGGGAGGAGATAGGTGGGCTTTGGTTCACCACCACACACACGCTCCGCTGCCCGCCGGCCGGTTCGGTTGTGTGTAATAAAAATAATTTTTTATTAAATTATTTTTATTTTTTGTCCAAACGTTGCTTCCCTCCAAAATTCGAACCCACCCGCCGGTTTTTAAACCGAACCGGTTCTTCCTTTTCGCGAACCGGTTAAAGGAGGTGTCTACTCGCCGAACCGGTCACCGGTTGTACCTGTTCGTCGGAACGGTCACCGGTCACACCCGTTCGCCACCGTCAGACACGGCGGTTCGCCGCCGGCGACTGCTCATCGTGACCAGTCAGTGTCTATAAATAGACACTGACACATTCAGAAATTCTATCCGGTTTTTCCTGCACTAAATCTCTGCCGGAATTTTTGTTCTTCCGGTATTGCATATTGTTCTTCATCCTCCAGTGTAAATTCTTCTGGCATACTGCTGTGTTAGTTTGGGCTGTTGATTGGTAGTGCCACCATTCTTCAGACGGAATCCGTTCTATCCTGGGAGACAAGTGTCCATCAACCTTGGGCATCAGTGAGGGGGCAAATTGTCTTAAGGAGACACGTTCTGTGGGCTCGGATTCAATCCTCTTCTGCATACATTCTTCTGTCTAATTCTGTATTCAGACTACAAGTAAGTCTGTTCTTATTTTATTTTTATTGCACAGTGATAACTCTGATCATCTACCCCTTCTGTCAAATACATGGGTTCAAGGCAATAGTGATTTGATATCACCCTCTGTCATCTATAACAAAAGCATGCTCTCGCCTAAGGTAAGAAGAAAAAACTTGACTATGCAAGAGCGGAAGATCGATCAATTGTATAAGCCAATCCCGATTAGTGATTTATCGTGAATTTGAATCTAGACTAGCAAGACTCTACTTGTAGTTGCACCTTACGAATTTAAAGAAAAAATCACGTGAGTAAACTTAAAATGCATACGAAAGTTATCTGGAATTGTACTTAGTAGATGCAAAAATAGTATAACTAGCTTAGAAGTAACTATACTCCTAGATGTAACACGAAATATAGTCAATTGGGTTATGTAATGGTTATAAATTACTTCAAAGGTAAAGGAGCCACTTAAAATCTTGAGAAGTGTATTCAGAGTCTTTATGCTTCAACTTAAAATCCTGAGAGTTTTTTAATTTAATTTATATAATAGTCCTAAATTATTTTTTTTAAAGTATTGAATATTTTTATTTCTACAAAAATTAATATATATTTTGGAGATACTGGTAGATAGATTTTTTTAAAATTAATATTATATGACTTATTTGGAATAATTATTTAAATTATTTATTAAAGGATATTTTTGTCAAAAATATTTATTTTTATCCTATCTATTATTATACACTGTATATATTACCAAATACTAGATAATATTATCTTATATAATACATTATCTTATACAATATCTTGCCAAACACCGGATAATATTAAAATTTAATCAAGTCTTATACAATCAGATCTTATACTATCAGGTTTTATCCTATCTGCACATCAAACACCTAAGTTTATAAATTTGGTACTACACTTAATTTTTGGTAAAATCACATATTCCTCCCATTTGCAAAAATTGTTTGTTTTAGTTTTTTGCCTTGTGTTACAGCTAGTTTATGACGTGGCAATGGAATGAATTGCTTATGAATATATCACTTGGCATCACGCTGAGTATATTTGATTTTTATTCAAGAATTGATAATTTCTTGCACATAATTAACACAAAGATTGTGCCCAATTGGTTAACATTAGGGATAGTAATTTTTGAGACGACCTGCTGGGATGATATGAACACGACATGAAAAATTTGTGTTCGGATTGATCTGTTTTCAAATTTGTATTGTGTTTGGGTTGGTAAAAATTGATCCGAAAAAATTTATATCATGTCGTCTGTCAACCTACATTAAATTTTTTACAGGTTATTTGTCTCGTGTTAAGTTGTAAATAGGTTTGTTTTTAAACTTTTGGATAAATTGGTTCTTTATAAATGTTTATGTTGAATTCATGTCTGCTATTGTTAACATGGATAAAAGGAATATGAATTTGATAACAGATTTAGAGAAAAACATATATATTCCACCCTCCAAATATAATACATGAAGTCATGTACACAAGAAAATGTGATCACTATTCATGTGAGAGGAGGTTGGTTTTTAATTTGCAGTGATTACGTCAATCAAGAGAGACATTATCTCATTTCATTGCCTAAGTCAATTTCCCATCCATCCAGCTTTTCACCATATGAAGTGCAACTTTTGGTTGATCCATAGGGAGTATGTGGCCAGCCCCATATACCTAATGTATCACAAAAATAAAGTTAGCAAACGTGTTATTAGCAATGTTAGGGTCAAGAATACACCCCCGAACACAAACCTTGAGGAAAGAGAGAGGTCCATAGCTAGTCAGACTCCCTGCTTTTGCACCATGAACCATAAATTGCACTTTATGGGATGCTCCAAACTCCTTTTGACCTGACCACTCCATGGCATGAACCCATCTTGAATTCCCTGCCAATAGAGAAGAACATCAAGAATGCAATCCAATATACAACTTTTTTGGTATCAAATGAATCAAGATGTCTCACCAATCCAATTGCATATGAAATCATATTCCCCAGCATACACAAGCATTCTGATTCCATCCTCAAGAAGTGCAGGGATTCCCACTTCAAGGTTTTTCATAATGTCTTGCAACATAGCATTATACACTGTTGTACTGCATGATACAAACTGCAAGTCCCCCACACCTAAAGCATCCCTCACACTTTTCTGGTTTAAAAGTGTCTCTACGCTTGTCAAGTTATAACACAATTCTCCCACGCATTTCTTTCTGATGTCATAGACCTGCAATTCTCATATCAGCAGAATGCAGTAAGTCAACTCGATTTACACTATTTTCTCACACTATGTTGAACAGAAAAAAATGACAATAAACAATGTTCCTTCATGATTACTTACATTGATGTTGCCAGCAATAGTCAAAATATCATCATATATGTTTTCGCAAACACTTAATGCAGACAAGCAAGTTTCTCCACCTTCAATGTCTGACAAATCAAACACAAATCAATGAACATCACAAAGAGATATAATATACATTTGTAATTATCACAATAATTTAGTAAAAAGGGGTGTTTGAGTGAAAATGGGAAAACAAGAAAAGAACTTAGGGGAAGTTGTACCGCATGTTGTTGTGGCTTTCTCACACCCTGGGATTAACTTTGTGATATTTTTGTAATCAGCCTTTGAGATTAATCCCGTGGCTAATGCAAAGTCCGGGTATGCTTGGAACTGAATTCCAGGATTTGTTAACGGATTACCAATAGCAAAGCCCTGTTATTACATGGGATCAAATAAATCAATACTAGCAAGGCTAAACTGATTATTCTTTCATAGTCATGCATGATATTAATTATATAAGAAATAGTATAAAGACCTTGAGGTTTATACAAATTCCTTGTTTTTCTTTATTTCCTTTGTGAACCCGGGATGCAAGAGCTGGAACATAGTGTCCGGCGTATGATTCTCCAGTAATGTAAAAATCATTCTTAACGAACTTGGGGTGCTGCTTGAAAAATGCCTGTCATTATAGTAAGATTTAGTGGATCTTATTTATACACAAGCATACAATATATATATATATATATATATATATATATATATATATATATATATATGTGGCAAAATGATTTGTAATGTGACTGTATATAAGTGTTGGTGCAGTCACCTAAAAACTACGTCGTTTTGGGTGGGATAAAGGAAGTTCGCATTTGAAATTAATTGTAGAAAATAAAAATATTATATTTATTTCCAACTTTGTATGGTTATGATTTCCCATATTTAATGTTTTACATTTATTTCCACCTTTGTATGGTTATTATTCCCCATATTTAATGTTTTTACATTATAAAATGACGTAGTTTTATATGACTGCACCAATCCTTAGGTGCAGTCACTTTACATCCGCTAAACCCTATATATATATATATATATATATATATATATATATATATATATATACTTCTCTACATTTTAATAAGCTTGGCTTTTCTAGATTACCTGCAAGAAGTCATACAAATCATTGCTAACACCCATTTCATCATGGGGAATATCAGCAGAATCAGAAGTGTAGCTGAAACCTGTCCCAATTGGTTGGTCAACAAATATAATATTTGATACCTACAAAATGAGAAAACACCATATGTTGATGAGAATGAGAAAATAAATTTGGTGCAACAACTTGATTCTCTGAATTAACCAATGCCTTTGGTATGACAATGATAGTTACCTTATCCCAGCCGTAATCATTCCATATAAGAGACAAGTTATTGGCAATTTTGAAAGGACCATTCTCGTAAAACAAAGCTAATTCACTGCTACACCCTGGACCTCCACTTAACCATATGACAACAGGGTCATTCGTACAGTTCCTGGATTCAAAGAAAAAGTAGAACATCCTGCAAATCATAGAAGAAAATATGGCTATTCAAATCAGGACTAGATGTGAACATGTATTTAAAAAGTCAAATTTAAATCTATTGATTTAAGGAAAAAATAAACAGCGCCTACATTAATTAAACTTTTGCAAACAACTAATAGCCATTTGATACAGAATTGTTGAGAATTACACGAATGATATAACCTTGGGAAATTATATTAACATGATATATACAAATATCCTTTGGCGCTATTTTTATTTTCCACATGAATCTCAATCGCTTAGCACTTTGGCATTCCGAACTTCTATTTTGTCTCGATACAGAAAATCTAACTCGTCTTATTAGTTTGATGCATATTAAATTAAATGTCTGATTTTCCCTATATTTGAAAGGGAAAATTTCGTTTATCAAAACAAAAAATAGAAAGGGAAAATCTCATTTTCAATCCTCATGGTTTCGTGATATGATTTCAAACTTAATCATCACTCAACACTCGTGATTACATAAATTCATCACTTAATCCACCCTGGTTTCAAATTTCTAGTTAAAATTATTGAGTTTATAAAAATGTATCACTTAGATCTCTTGTGGTCTTATACATATAAAACAAATTAATTTCTTGATTTTTATCTTATATAATTGTAATATTATCACTTAAAATAATAACAAAATCAAGCACTAAATGTTAAATTAAATTATTCAAATTTATTTATTTTGAATTTTTTTTATAATCAAGATAGATTTTATTAATTTTTTAATAATATCTTACAAACAAAAAATATTATTTAAGACAAATTAAAGATGTATTATCATAAAAAACAATTCATTTTTAATTATTTTAATTGAAAATATTATAATAATATAAGATAAAAAAACTAGAAAAAATAAAATAATATTTTACTTAAAAGTATTTTATGATAAAAATAAAGGCAAACAGAATATTTGGCTTAATTAAATGCATTTTTAAGAAGATAGGTTTTGATTCTGTTAAATAACATTTTTAACTTTTAAGATAATTCTTAAATAAATTGGTAACTTAGCAATAATTCTTGAATAAATATTTTAAAATAATCATTAATTATTTTTAATACTTAATTATATTGTAATTTTAAATGATACTTTTATTTTCATATGCAATAAAAATTAGGGAAATTAAAAACTTTTTACATGTTTGATATAAGGGATATTATTTTTTAATTAAAATAAATTTTAAAAAATAAATTAAATTAAAAGTAATTATTCTTATGAACGAATATTTTTCAAAAATTTAATTTTTTATTATTTCTTAAATATATTTTAAAGATAATATGCTTTCATTTGTCTTATATAATATTTTTATTTTTTATAATAATATAAATAAATAATTTTTTTAAGATGATTTTTTTTAATAACTTATAAATAAATAATTTTCAAAGTAATCTGTAATATTTAATTGTTTATGATTTTAATTTAAATTGTATTATAATATGATAATATATAATAAGATATAAACTAAGGAAAATAAAAAATTCATATGTAAAATATCACTTGATGTCTAAATAATACACTTTTGTAATCACAATAAATATAGAGAAAGGATACTCTTACTACTAAAATTCTCTACTACTAGCTTACTACCTATCTAATCACCATTGAAGCAAAGAGAGAGAATGCTACAAAGTTTTTGAAAAAAAAGAAAATGTTGATCCAATGGTGATTAGATAGGTAGTGAGTTGGTAGTAGAAGATTTTGGTAGTTAGAATATCCCTCCTCATAAATATATATGATAGGTTATGTGATATATTTTTGTAATCAAAATAGATCTAAATCAAATGATACATTATATAACCATTGGGGGTAAAATTGGTGTTTTATCTAAAAGTTTAAATGTTTTACCTAGACCTATTTAACCCCATCACATTTATTAAGAATTAAAAAAATTACTAAGATAATAATATTTTATTATTTTAAAGTATTTAAATATTATTTTATTTTATTTAAAATAAATAATATTATATAAGTTAAGTGTTATAAAAAGTATGTCTCTGACTCTAACATGTTTTACTTTACCATTAAAGATACTCATATTAGGTTTCATCCTATTGATGTAGTTTCGAGCCGTGTAGCTCCACAAAAAATACGCGTATGTATCATATTTACCTTGCTGCTTTAGAACGAGGAAGCGAATAATACCCTGCATGGTGACCAAGGTCTTCAACAGAAGAAGATCCAGAAGCACAAAAAAACGAAAACTTCTTCTCAACGATATTTCCAGGGACAAAAGCAACAGGGTCAGCAATTCTTATGTTGACTGGATCTTTTGGAAATAGGTTAAGACCTCTTATGAGCTTTTCTGCATGTGGATTTGGGGTGTATAAGTCACGGTCACTGGTGAGGCCAGAAGAAACTGAAATGATGAAGAGAGACAAAATAGACAGAGATATTTTCGAGAGGGTTGGTGATGATGCCATGTTGTTTTCACTTTCGGAAAATGCTTAGCATTGGCTTTGAATTTATAGCACTCGCTATGCAAACTGCTTTGGCTGCCAAGGGTCACTATTTTCAGCTTATAGTAAATATAAGTTATTTATTAATTATCATGTAGTTTAAGAAAGAAAGAATATTCTTATCGACTGTGTTTGGAATGAAATATTTCCTCTACTAATTTAATTTATAAAAAAAAATATTTAGAACAATATAAAAAGGAAATTGATATGATTTTAAAAAATGTTATAAAAATTGGATGTAATGAAACCGGTGCGACCCGAGCGATTTTTGTAAAAATCGGTGAATCAGTCGGTTCAACGGTGACCCAGCCAGTTCAAAAAAATGTTTATTCTCATTCATTGATGTCTTTCTTTTTTTCACTCTCAGACATAAATGATTTGTTTTCTTTTGAAATATTTGAGTGATCTGTTGCTTATTTACTTACATATGTTATGTACCTACAATACTAATATTATCTTTGTTATGTAATATGTAGAAAATTTTAATTTGATTTATAGTTAGAGATATCGTCCACTGAACCTGAAGTACCAGTATCACAAGTACTCAACTAGTATATGTTTGATTGATCTTTTGTTGGACAACGAAGTGTAATTTATTATTTTTCATATTAAAATATTTGAAATTAATATTATTTTTTACAAGTATTTGAGGATATCTATAGTTTTTTAACATAAATTATAGATTTACAAATACTTATCGGGTCATGAAGTTAAACCAGTGACCTGTACCTCGACCGGGTCAATAACTGGGTCGAGTTTAATAACATTGGTTTTAAAATCAATTTCTTTTTAGTTATGTATAAACAATATATATAATTTTAGTTGGATTTGAGTTGATTTATATTGATTTTAGTTTAAATCTTGAAATTGATAATTTTAAGCTATTTAAATTATTATAAATAATGGCAATAAATTCATTCAGGTCCATAACACTCACGAATGATACATTATATTGTGTTTGATGTTTGAATAATGTTATTCTTTTTATTTAGAATTTTTAATTATTAAAGTTTAGGTAAGAAAGAGCATAATCTTTTTACCAACGTCATCTTAGAGTTATTTTATAGAAAATTTTCGTACGATATAGCAGTCCTGTACTTGTATTTTGTAAGAGCAACGCTATTCCTACGCAATTTATTTTATAAAAATATTATGGAATGCTTGTTGACGTGCCAGGGAGGAAGAGATTCTTTTTTAATTTTCCTTTTTATGAAGTTGACCTTTAATTGTATGTGACCCCACAAGCTTCAGGTCAAGGTTAATGTTACAAATAATTTTTTTCAAATAATCGAATGAAATAATAAAATTAAAAATACCCCTTGTATTTGGTTTTTAATAAATTTCTTCGAAATCTTTTTGGAGTATTTTTTTAAGTTAAAAAATATTTTTAAGTGAAAGTTGAAAATAAGAATTTAAAAATACAGATAAAAATTATTTATAAAAATCTAGCTTAAAAGTTACTTTAATCTCAAATTAAAAATAAATTATTTACTAAAATATCTTTCGTAAGTTCTGTTTTCAATTAAAATTATTAGTAAAATATATTATTTAGATAAAATAAATATAATAAGAAATAAAAGACAAATATTTTAAAGAAAAAACAGATACAAAAATGAATATAATACAATTTATTCATTCTTCTTGGTGACTTATTTTAAAGAGAAGGAGGAAGAGATCAAATAATTAATCATTAGATTGGAGAGTAAAATTTGTAAATATAATTTTAAAATAAGGTAATAATTAAAAAAAAAAAAGTGTATGAGGACTAAGAAAAAAACTAGTGTACATCTTAAAAAAAATTCTCATCGAGCTTCTACCACTTTCTTATTTCAAAATCATTTTATTTTTAGTTGTGTATGAACAAAAGAAATTATTTAGTTTTAGTTGGATTTGAGTTGACTTAGATTGATTTTAGTTTAAATCTTGAAATTTGTATTTTTACTTTTACTAGTTAAGTTATTTAACTTATAAGTAATGGTAATAAAATAATTTAAATAATAGAAAACCAATTAAATTTATGTTTTACTTTTATGCAGTCTAAATATGAAGTGAATTTGTTTAATTTTGATATATTATATATTAATTTGAATTTTTTTTTTTTATAACAAAATTGTTTTATTATTACTCAATCATGTGTTGTTAACTTGTTATGTTGTTAAAAAAGTTGGTTATGCGACATTGAGTAATTGAGTGATGATATTAAAAAACTTTTGATAAACAGAATATGCACTTAAGGTCAGTGTCATTTGTCTCGTTAGTAAAATGGTCACTTCAATTCTGGAGCAATGAGCATGCTCCTAGCTATGTCTTGTGTATTTGTGTGTGTATTATAGTGTGAACGTAATCAAATCAAATGGGAACAAATCGCTTCACATATTTAAAATTTTATCAGCTAATATAAATGTGAAGTAATTTGAAGGAAAGCTAGCTAGCTATAGCAACTATATCACTAATACTACGTAATTCCTAAGCTACATGCAAGCTGATACTGGACCCAAACGTTTAGCTTATACAGTTAGCCAGTGATCTTACTTTTGCTTTATTTTAAATTACAGTGACGCTGAAGATATGTGATATATTGTTAAAGAACCACTTCAACCCAAAACCTGAAAGTGGCAGGTGACGGACCCATTATTGGTCTGCCTTGTGCTGCACTAGCCCATTTTTTTAGTCTGCCTCTTGTTTTTTCTTAATTCCACTTGAAAGTAGGGGGCGGTGAGTTTTGAACTCATGACCTCATGGTCCCTGAGGCTCTGATACCATGTTAAGAACCATTTAAAGTTAAAGAACCACTTCAACCCAAAACCTTAAGTGATAGATGACGGTATTTTTAATGATTTATATTATATTCTCTAACATATACCAACTCTAAAACTGTATCAAAAAGAACACCGAAGATACTAACTCTAGCTACTTATGCCGTGATCCTATTTCGGTTGCCCTCATTGACTTAATCGAATTATTGAAGCTCTAGTAGATCCTGCGTGTTTGACATTATTAGAAAGTAATAGACTGAGATAAGCAAGCATGGTT
>JAVKPL010016163.1:0-13675 GCA_032173675.1 Gastrolobium villosum
TTTTTCGAGTTTATTGTTTTGATTAGACTGCATGTGTGTTCAAACTTTAAATCTAATACGAATGTGAACCTCTTCTACCTTCTGTTCTCATTTGTTTTGTATATGCCATACTATTTAATGTTAATGCGAAATTTTGTTGTACCTACATGGTTTCTTGAACATTTAATATAAGAACCGAGCGCCTAATGTAAGAGTTGAAGTTAGCTTGGACATCATGATCTTGTATAAATTGTTGCTTAGTTGATATGCCTCTCAATATGCAATTTAAATACGCTGTTATGGACCCTAGGTTTAAAAGTTTGCGAATTGTTTTGTGTACTGCATGATATACTATGGCTATGTTCTTATTGACTAGATGTACTACTGCTTGCTTGAAGGTGATTAACCATTTGTTTAAAGAACTTGAGACTTGGTGTTTGCAGGCATGAGATCTTGTGATGTAATTTCTACTTGTTTTTTTTTTTTTACTGCAGAATGAACTGTAACTAGAATTTTGAATGGGACTATTGTGAACTTGCTTTATGAACACTTGGTCCATTTGGTGGGATTGTGTTTGGTGTCTGTTTCAAATTGTAATATGTGTCTATGATTTGAAAGTGATAGGTATGAAAGGTAGGATAGATGTTTTATGATTTTAGGAGGTAATACCACTTAGTTGAACCCCTGCATTCTTAAGAATTTTGATGTAAGTTGTTAACTTGTTGATTGCATTTGTGTGAAAACCTTTAAATTTTTTTTATCAGTAGACTAACTAGTATAGTGTGACATGAAGGGTAAGGGATAATAAAGAGATTGTGAGAAGCCATTTGTCTATTGTATGTTTTATTTAATTTGTTAAAATCCTGATTTGGGTGATTAGAAGGATTATCACTTAGACTTATGCTAGTAACAATAAATAAAATTTATGAAATAAAGAAGTATTTTGCAAATGGAATTTGTTTAGTGGTCTATTAATTATGCCCTAAAACAGTGAGCCTAATAACCGTTTTTTTTATATAGCTGAAATTTTTGGGTTTAGTAAGGTTTTCGTGTCCATTTTACTTGTGTATAGTTAAAAAGAATTTAGGAAATTGTTGTATCATGGTTAAGCGTTAGACTTAGTCAGATCTTGGAATAGTAAGATGAAGTTTGGGGACAAACTTCAAAACAAGTTGGGGAGAGTGTAACATCCCACGTAATTAAGAAATATAGTTATCTTGCTTTGAAGATCATGGATACTGCCATGGAATTTGAGTACCTATTTTATGCATGTGAGATCTTAGTTAAGAGTATAGGAATAATTAAATTAAAATACACGGAAAGCATAACACTACTAAATAAATATGTGACTAATTGTATGCGTGACACCTAACCCCCCTATACTACCTGCATGCTCGACTCTTGTCCCCATCCTCTCCTTGCATGATACGCCACTTGTGCAACTTGGGGATGCTTAGAAATTGTGCCTTGCAAGCCGCGGCCAGGTCCTTGTAGGGTCATGGACTCCATTTGATTAGGTAGAAAGCTGAACCCCTTGGTCCCTGTGCGCGTGTTCTGACCTTGAAGCAGACTGCAAGTCTGCTTTGCCCCATTCCTCTCATCATTTGCGTACAGAACGTAGAGAAAGCAATCTGAATTGCTGGTGACCAGTCAGCCCTTCGAGCTTGCACCCCATGTGTCACCCTAAGATCCACTCTTCCTCCTGCATGACCGCCACCTACCCCCTTATCCCTTGCATGTGCAGCACTTGTCATCTCAACCTTTCATTCCTTCCAAACGCATAGAGTGTGGGGGAGCAGTCTGGGTGTTGGTGGACTGGCTAGCGCACTCAACCTTTGGTGGAGAGCACACATTATATTCCATCCTTGCTCAACCGTAAACCAAGCAACAAGGTTGCATGTGTTTGTTTCTTTCTCCACCTCTCACATCGTAAGTTGCTAAGAGAGGAATATCTTCACCAAAGTCTCCATCCTCATTTTCTATTGTCCAACCGACCATTAAACCTCAAGTGGAGATGCTGACTTGAGCCAATAATTTTCCTCCTTCCCTTGTTCGGCTGCTTCTCTACAACTTAGGAGGTGAGGTAAATTTCCGTTGCCTCTTCGTTCATTCATACCAGACCTAATGCTGATTAAGTTTTCCCTTTCCTTGCTGGAGCATGATTCTGTCTTGTGTGAGTCGCCCCCCATTACATGCAGCTGGTCCGTTTGCTTGGAGCCTAGGAGAGTGTGGTTTCTGGTTTAACCTTGAGTGCTTGATGGAAGGTAAGAACTCGAACCTCAAGTCCCTCTTCTGCCTCTGCATGCGTCGGTCCTCCCTCCCCTTGGACTGCAAAGCTGGTTTTTTTTATGTTTCAAATCTTGTTAACAAAAGTTTCCAGCCGCTCCATGCAGCCTATGGAAGGACAGCTTTCGGTCTGCATGTGTTGTTGGCCAAGCCTCTCACGCCCTCCCTTACTTCCCTCGCGACTTGTGTGCACTTTGGGAGTGATGTAACAGATTCTGGTCATGGCCTTCAGCACACAACTCAGCTTTATTTCTTCCCTTCCACCTTCTTAAGTCGCAAGCTAGTAGCATAGAACACAAAGCAAAGTTGTGCCTCAGCATCCTTGGTCCGAACCAAACCTCACCTTGCCCTCCTGCTCCAAACCGAAGAACACTATGAACCAGCTCACACTTCTTCTTCTCATCACAAGGGTGAGAGTCCGGAAGGAGAGGAACTCAGCAGCTAAACTTTCGTCTCTCTCCTAGCTTGTACGAGAATTCAACAGCAAGGAAGTGTAGTGAGGTGTAATGCCCCAAAAACCGTGGAGCTTCTTTGGGGATATGCCAGAAATATTTATCACACTTTGTTCCTTCCTGCCTCACTTGGTTGTACACCTTTATCCTAGAGGTATTATGTTGTTTCTGCTCCTTGATGACTTGTGTTCTTGCGTCCCTTCATCACTTCTGCATGAAGGAGATGTTTTGCATTATGTGATAAGTAACTTAAGCTATTGTTCCTTCCCACTCTTGTGCACGGTCACCTTTGAAGTGTGGAGCTTGCTGTTTTAGGGAGCTCTAAGGATTGAGGCGGTGCTACTTGTTCCATTTGGTTCCCTTGTGGGTTGCCGTGAGGTAGGCACAGAGCCTCTACTCTTTTCCTCCTTGCTCACTCGAGAAGCAACCTCTTAGAATGTGAGGTAAATTCTGGTGGTTCCTTGCCTCACAACTTCGACCAGCCCTACTTGAGTCCCTATTTCTTTTCTTGCATGTGGATGACTCTGCTCTGATTGGACTCCATCCTTCTCTTTTTCATGTAACTGCATTCGGATTCTTGGGATATAGGAAGAGTGATGGGAGTGCTCCTTGCTTGGTTGTGGATGCGCATGTGAACCTGTAAGTTGAACTTCAAACTTCCTTTCCACTCCACACTGTTTCGGCTGACACATGAGTCATAGGGAACAAAATCTATTTTTTGGTAATCCTTTTCTCTAAGTCAGTTTTAAACCGTGAGCTGAGTGTCATATCCGCTTGTTTCTCTCTGCACTGTTTTGGTTGGTATGTTGGTCTTAGAAATAAATTTGTTGGTCATCTTTCCTTGTTCTATTTCGGTTTCCAAGCATGTCAATGGAGGCTAAATTATTCATTAATTTCCATTCCCTGTTTCCACCACCGTTTCTGCCCTTGTCTAGCCTTGAACTTAGTGCATGCTAGCCCCTAAACCTGACTTGTGAGTATAGAAATAGTATTATTGTGAATATGGTGGACTGTTTTGTGGGACTGCATCATACTCCTAGCTCTACATGTATTAAACTAATTTACAGCATGCTTATTAGTCCATCCTAGCGCACCATATATAGTTTAGATGAAAATGAGAATAGAAATCTTTAATTTTTGGTTAATCGATTCTGCCTTGGTTAGAACCTTGGAATTAGATTGTATTTAATCATTGGTAACTCTTTTATAAGGCAGAATGTTGTTAGGAATGAAAGCTTGGTGAAAACCGTACTTATATGCATGTGTGGGAACCTAGGAAAAATGTTAGATAGTGTTGTTGTATAAATTTAATTAAGATGAGATGAAGTCAGAAAATTATTCCCTTAGGAGGAGCCTTAAAAACCGAACCCTCTTATGATGTAAACAGTGGAAAAATGGTAGTTCAAGCAAGGGATGATATTATTCTAAGGGCAATATATATATTGGCACTAAAAACACTTTAATTCGATGAAGGTACATGAAATAGAAGCCTAGGACTTGTTGGTAAAGTATTGGAATAGCATGAAATAAATTCTGATTGGATATGTATATGTATCTATTTGATTAGGTGCACAAGATCCTAGCTCATTGGAATGTTTGATTGATATGTGGCTTGATGATGTTTGACAAAGAATGTTAAAGACACGAGGTAAGTGTCAGGCGATATTACCTAATGTGACTATTGACTACTGGTATAAAATTGTGACATGATGCTCCATATTCCGTAAAAGTATTATGTTCCTGATGATGAAAGCCAAAAAACTGCCAAAAATGTGCCGTGATGGCTATATGATTATGAGGTAAAGACGTTATGTGGCAGCATAACGCATATGAAAAGTATATGTGCCGTGATGGCTATATGAAAGGTATATAAGCATGCACCTTACATCATACCGCATTTTTACGTTTTGTGTGTGAAAGCATAGCATGGCATGCATGTACCAAGATCATATAGGCCTTGTTTTTAGAATAGTTATGTACAGGACCATGTGTTTGAGCAAGCATCATATAGGCATCCCCAAGGTACCGGGGTATGGGACACTTGGCATCAGTCCGCATAGGCCCACAGTTGGAATCCACAGGGAGCTCAGGTGCCAAGGTATATTTGATTCCACTGTGAAGTGCGCGCACGACGGTGCTAAAAGCGCAAAGGAAAGGCGTTATATACGCAATATATATGAATATGATGAAAAGGAAAGGCGTTATGTACGCAATATATATGAATATGATGAAAAGGAAAAAGGAAAAGGAACAAGGATATGTTGAAGTGACTGTTTATGATTTTGTGCCTAGTTAATACTGTTATATTATTGGTTTTGTTGCCACACTACTGGGATTATTCTCACCCCTTTGGGGCTGCTATTTTCCTAAATGGCAGGAGGACGTAAAAGCATTTGAAGGAGTGATGTTTGCTGTTGCTTGCTGATGCATGGACTTTCACTGTTACTGTTTGATTGATTGGATGACTGTAATGCTTAATATTTTGGTACTCTTGGATGACAGTAGACTTTATCATCTCTATTTTACCTTGAACGTTTATGAACAGCGGCTGTTTTGGAAAAATCAGAAAAATGTTTTGCGAAGAGAATTTTGAACGTTTAGCTAAGTGCTGAATTTTTACCAGTTTTACAATCACTTTACGTGTCATGTTTCAAGGGGCAAACGAACTCCGATTTACTATTATTTTATATGCACGCGAAGCCCCGGGAATGTACTTTCAAACTGTGCAGGTTTCATCTTTATACGAAATTTGTACAAATTTTTATAAGCTTCGCCTTACAGCCTGTTTCCAGAAAACGGACAGGATTCACAAGCGTTTTACGTGTCCTGTTCCGCGGGGCTATTCACCTCCGAATCGCGCATAATTTATATGTACGCGATGCCCCGGATGTCTAGTTTTTCAGAAGCTTGGAATATTTTTTATCGCATCTAAATTCGATTTTATACAGATTTTATAAGACAGTAAGGTTTTCTAAAAAGCGTAGAAAATTCAGCAAAGGGTTTTATCAATGAAATTTTCTATGTTCGATAAACAATCTCATCTTTCTCAAATTATTTTTATGAGGATCAAACCTGGACTTTTTCAAGTCTCCAATTTAAATGTTTAATTAATTGAGTTCTTTACCGCTGCAACTCTAATACGATTTAGCAAACAACCCTCTTGGATGCATACAAGAGTCTAAGGATGAATGATGAGACCGTTACCATCAATGTCTTTAATTCTTTAAAACAGTCTTCTCACAAAGATGATTGTTTTAAAGTTTCAAAGGAAAAACAAAGTGTGGCGGTTAAGGTTCCTAAAAAAACAAATGATGCCAAGAAAGATGGTGTCATGAAGGTGGAATCGAAGGAGTCTCCTAAAACTCTAAAAGAAATCTTCTTTTGTAACAAGGTAGTGACTGAAGTATTAAAGGAACAGGAGACTGATTCAAAAGATAAAGATCCATCTTCCCATACCAACAAAATTCTTAATGAGAAGGATGACAAACATGGGAAAAAAACTCAAGAAAGGAGTCATCCTACAATGAAGAAGGTACTGAGAAAGGAGGTGATCAAACTCTTTGATAAGAGTTGGAACAGACATCGGAAGCTGAAGTTCAATAAGAGACACCGAGATTCTATTTCTCGGAAGAATCAAAGCTTCAAAGAGTTTCTAACATGGCTCCATGGTTTGGGCCAAATCTGGGAATGGTGGCTCCAAACACCAAGGCAGCCAATACCACCAGATCCTCCATTTGCTGAGTCATCCCACGCTGCTGAGTGGGATGACATGGAGGTTTGACTTTATCTCCTTGCTAACAGAGATTTTGTACATTAGTTTATTTTTCTGTTTTGTATTTTAGTTAGTATATTTTTCTCTGATGTTTTAATGTGCGCATTATAGTCTCTTCTATATGCCACTGTTTGTTCCATTGTGCAGGTTTTCCTTCTTGTGGTTTAATTATTGCTGATGACAACAATGCTCTAAATCTGGGAATGGTAGGCTTGCATCTTAGAACTGTAATTCTTCTATCAGGGGAGATATTCTAACTCTTTTAATTTTCTTAGTTATTTTTATAGTTATTTGGCGTGCCATTAAAAAAAAAGTGAGTTTTGAACAAATCCCAGGTTTAAATGCTCATCTTGTTAATGTACATGAATAAATTCTTGGAATATATTGTATGACTTTCGGGCATAACATTGCACAGGCATAATTAGATTGCATGATTGCTCGTTTGTCTGAGTTAATATTGTGAATTCTGATAATGTCTGAAGTCAATTTTCTTGAGTCTGCATTGATACCATAGCTGTGAGGTTTTGAGCCTAAACACTGAAATTTTTGTTGAGAGGCCTCACTGTTGTAATACTCTAGAACTTGATTGGTTTCTCTGTGATTCATGCATTGATTGATATGATAAAGGCATTTTGTTCTTATTAGCTATTGGCCAAAATAACCCACATGTATGAAATTTTCCCTTGCTAGCCCCTTTGAGCTTGAACTTATTTGTTGATAAATGACCTATGGCCTAATTGATGGCTTAGCCTATATCCATGTGACTTACCTTGATTGAGATTGAATCACTAAATGTGTTGAAAATAAAATAAAGAAATTGAGGTAAGCTCCACAAAGGTCAAGTGATTAAGGGATAAAAAAAAATTCATCTATGCCCTTATAAAAAAAGAAAAAAAGAAAGAAAATAAAGCAAGAAAAAGGAAAAGAGTAAAAGGTGGCTGGAAGGAATTAATTCCCGAAATTCTGTGGGAATGCTAGTGGAGCAAAAATCATTGAATTGAATGTGTTAAAGTGAAATAATATCATTTTTTCAATCTCATTGTTATTTGAGCTACTATCCATATATTCCTACCCTGTTACCCCGGCCAAGTTACAACCTGTGAAGTCCTTTTGATCAATTAATGCATGTGTGTGATTCTTCATTTTTAAGAATTTTTGAGAATATGATCAAGCCTATGGTAGTGTTATAGCTTTGAGTGATTGAGTGCTCATTATACCCTTAAACACTGAGTGTTGAGTGAATATTATTTATCTGTGTGAGGGATAACCAATGTAGACTTGTATCTCTAAGAAGCTGATGACATTATTGCGAGTTTATGATGTTGAGTCAGGCATGCATGGCATATTGTGTCTGAGAATGTCTCTGGAATGTTATGTTGGATTAATTGATTATTTCCTGGATTGAGTCTTGTACATTGCTGGGGACATCAACGTTTAAATCTGGGAATTATTTGATATGCGATCAGCATATAAGGAATTCTAAGATAAAAAGAGGAAGAATGTTACTTAATCTGATGCAAGAAAAGGGCAAAATCAATGTTAATTTGTCAAATATCTTAATCTGAGGTTATATACTGATTTTATGTTGATTTCATAGGAGAAATGCACAAATTGGAGCTGAAAAGGACAAAGTGAAACTAAAGGCTCACGCTACGAGCGTGGGAATGGCGCTCACAGCGCGGGAAGAGAAAATTTGGCAGAAGCCACCGCGCTGCTAGCGTGGTGACCGCGCTTGCAGCGCCAGAGGATCGCGCCACTGTTGAATTCAGATTTTAAATTCGAAATTTGAATTCAAATTTATTTTAATTAAATCTTCCGTTAAACGTTTCTGTAATAAAGTTATATTTTAATATTTCCGTTATAACGTTTATGTAATAAATTGTAATACGTTTCGTCAGAAGGGCAATTTTGGAATTTCACGAGAAACCCTAGTTGTTGCCTATATAAAGTCTCCTTTGCACACCTTTCAAGGGGATCCTTTACACATCAGAATACACCACAAGACCTAAAAGGAGCAGATCCGGCTGAAGGAGGAGGGCGTTCTTCACGTTCGTCGTTCCGTTCTTGTATTCTTCTTCTTCTATTTCCAGTTCATGTTGAAATCAGATCAGCGATCATGATGTTGATTGGCTAGATCTATTTCTGTAGTCAGGGGCATGATCCCTTTGTGAACAATTGTTACAAGGATTGAATCATTCTATGTATTGATTTTAATACATTTCATCTTTATCTTGTACGTATTGATATTATTTCTGTTAGATCTGATCAACCTAATAGGGAATGATATTCTGAGGATCAGGGTTCGCAATAGGAATATTGGAATACTGATCCTGAAAGGGGATAAAGATGACTCTCCATGCATGTTCTAGGGATAGACTTGTATGGATTGCAGTCGTGGGATTTATCTACATAATGCTTATTTTCAGGCGGGATTACTAAGGGATTAGGGTTCCAACTGAAGTAAAGGGTTAGATCACCAAGGGATTGGGATCTAACTAATTATTTCTAAAAGATGATAATTTGTCTGAATTGTTAATTTCGATAAGTATTGTGAATCAATCCAAAGTAAAATTGGGAACAATTGGTGAATGTACCCTGGCTACAGTCTTCTTCATCACTTCTTCTACAAAAACATTTCTTCATTTATTTTAAGTATTTTTCAGAAAAACCTAAAAACAAGTCTTTACATTTTTTACCATAGTGTGGAAACACAAATCGATTAATCTAAATTAAGAGTACTGGTTATAGTAGTAATTGTTTTCCAATCCCTGTGGAGACGATCTTATTTATCACTTTATTACTTGGAACGATCGGTGCACTTGCCGATTACGCAACAAAAGGCTCAAAGCTGATTTCCAATGGATGTGGTGTCTAAGGATGACTTTCTGGGTTAAAAGTGGTTAAACAAAACAAAGAACTGCCCTTATCATTTTAAACCTAAGTAAGTGCTGCACTTCCTTAACTAAGCATCAAAACAAGTTCTGCCTCACTAACCCAATGAAGACCTCTCACAAAAAAAAAATGTGACTGTGTAGGCTCAATGACTCACGGTGTTAGGTCTAGTCACCATCTCAAATGCCTATTGTTACACTTAACATTCTGCATCATTCAACTGAATTTCTCAATCTCTCATTGCCATTACCACTCAACCAAAAATCCACTCATGTCATTCTACACTCACACAACTGCCTGCATTCCTTTCTTTTTTAAAAAAAAAACTCAGCTGACTCATTGTGAAACAGACCAATTACTACCAAACATCATACACTCCTCATTCACTATGCACTCAGCTCTCAGTCAACAAAACAGCAAACAAGAACAAAAACAGCAACTATTCTCAAAACAACAATTCAACTAAACTCAAAACAGCAAATCAACTATTCACAAAAACTTTCTTTCACCCCCAAACTTGAAATGGACAGTGTCCTCACTGTCTTACTGCCCACCAGGTACCAAAATTGTATGACAAATCAAAATAAGGAACCTGGGGCCAGAAGATGTTCTGGCCTAATCCTCCATATAATCTGAGTCTTCAGACTCAGATTGTTCAGATTCTTCTGTGGCAGATGGGGTTGGGGTGTTATCTTCTTCATCAGTCTCTTCTTCTTCCTCAATAATAGGCTGACTCCTTGGCTGTGATTTCCCTCTTTTTCTGGCAGAAGGGGTTGGCTCAGGTTGAGCAGCAGGTTGATCTGCAGCAGGTGGAGAAGAGGCTTGACCTTGAGATGCAGCTCTGGTATGAAAAATTCTTATACCTGAGGGTCAGCATAGATAGACACTGGAGGAAAAGTAAGATTGAGAGGAAAAATGGGCATGGCAGGAAAATTAACACAAGTGCTTCGAAAAAATTCATTCAACACTCTATCACAATCAGCCATGTATTTGTAAAACCTCATTTGATCATTTAACATACCAAAAAATTGTTCATAAGTTTTCTTGAACAACACATTAGTGTGGTCATGATCTTCCCTTAATTCCTTTAACATTGTGTACATCCAAGTAAGATCATTGTGAAGCCACCCTGGACAAGTATAGTCAACCTTGGGGCTGGCTTCAAAATCTTTCTCAGAAACAGGGGGTGGAGGAGACGGAGGTTCAGAAAATTGTGTTGAAGGCCCTGCCCAAGAATCTCTTTTTTTTCTTTTCTTGTTACTGCACTCAGGCTCTTCCTTAAGCACAGATTTGCCTTTTTTGGACAAAGAAGGGGAGGGTTGAGGTACATCAGGCAGAACCTCTTTAACAAACTCTTTTTCAGAATTTGTTACAATCCCCTTTTTTAACTTGAAAATGCAAACAAGGTTTATCATTTCTTTAATACTCACCATTTTATCTCCGGTATTATCAATAACACCTTTTGATTTGCACAGTCCAGAAATAAAACTTGGGAACCACAACTTTCCTTTTTTATGGGAAGCACACACACCAATTCCTTTCTGAATAAGAGGTGCAGCATCTACTTTCTTTCCAGTAAGTAGACACCACAGCAGAATGGCCCTATCTTTTGTCACAAGGTGGACATGAGTGGTAGGGAGAAGTCTTGCTCGAATGAAATGATACCATACTTGGGCTTTCTCCACCAAATATTTTTTGTGGATAGTATGGTTATCCTTGATAATATCCCACTGCGTCCCTGGGACAGCAATGGTGAGCAAGACTTCTTGAAGGAAGGTACGATCAGTTTTCTTCCTGAAAACATGATACTCATCACCAGGCTTGGATGGAAGAGAATAAAATTCTCTTATTTCTTTTGGCCCAAAAGCTACCTTAACCCCCCTACACACCACCTCAGTTTGTGTTTTCTCAACAATTTCAGCATAAAATTCTTGAATGACAGTGATATTGGCTACATTCTGGGGGTGTAAGTAAAATTGCTCCCACTTTTGGGTGTGTACCACTTCATAGACATATGAAGGGTAAGAGTTATGTCTCTCAAATCCCTTATCTGGGATTGGTTCCCTCAGTCTCATTATCTCTTCAAACCTCTGCATTGTGAGTGCAGAGGTGAAAGATGTACTAGAGTGACTCTCCGGATCATTTGTGGAGTGTTTAGACTTGGAATCATAGGATCCACCACTCCTTAGATTCTTTCGAACCATGATTATTTTCTTAAAAACAATAATAAAAAAACAAAAACAAAATGGCTAACAGAATAATAGAGAAGGAGTATATGTCACCAGTAGTGTCAAACACCCCCAAACTCAGTCCTGAAACACCTGCAAAAATAGCAAAAATAAATTGATCAGTATTTTTTTTTTTTTTTTTTTGAACAAAAAATGTCAAATAAAACAACAAACATGTATATACAAACAGAAACCAAAAGGAGCTTAAAAAATTTATAGAGCCTTAAGCTAGACTCTTTACTTCTTGTATGTGATTAAATGGTGGGAGGGTCAGAGAGGGATATTGGAATTTTAGCTTTTTCAATTCCTTCCCCCAAATAATTTTTTAATCTCTGGCCATTAACAGTGGATTTGGTCCCATCTTTCTCATTTGAAATCTCCACTGCACCATGCAAATGGACTTTGGTAACCTTGAATGGACCAGACCATCTAGACTTCAATTTTCCTGGGAAAAATTTCAGTCTAGAATTAAACAGCAACACTTGTTGCCCCACAGCAAACTGCCTATCTAAGATTTGCTTATCATGCCATCTCTTCATTTATTCTTTGTACAACGTAGCATTTTCATAAGCATTTAATCTGAATTCATTCATTTCATTCAGCTGGAGAATTCTCTTTTCCCCTGAGGCAGTAGCATCAACATTCAGTTGAGTAGTAGCCCAATATGCTTTATATTCCAGCTCTAGAGGTAAGTGACAATTTTTACCAAATATCAACTTATAAGGGGAACAACCCAAAGGTGTTCTATAAGCTGTCCTATAAGCCCATAAGGAATCATCTAATTTCAAGGACCAATCCTTCCGAGAAGGATTTACTACTTTTTCAAGAATCCTTTTCACCTCTCTATTTGTAACTTCTACTTGCCCACTGGTTTGTGGATGGTAGGCAGTAGAGACTCTATGCTTAACTCCATATTTGGCTAACAGAGCCTCAAATTGTCTACTTGCAAAATGCTTACCTCCATCACTGATAATGGCTCTAGGAGTTCCAAATCGGGTAAAAATATTCTTTTTCAAGAATTTAATTACCACTTTTGAACCATTTGTGGGTAAATCAGCAGCTTCTACCCATTTGGAAACATAGTCCACAACCACCAATATATATTGGTTACCAAAAGAAGGAGGAAATGGGCCCATAAAATCTATGCCCCAGACATCAAAGATCTCAATTTCTAACATTGATTTCAAAGGCATCTCATGCCTTCGAGAAACATTACCAGTCCTTTGACATCTATCACATTTGTGGACATACAGATTGGCATCCTTAAATAAGGTGGGCCAATAAAAGCCGGATTGCAGCACCTTTGCTGCTGTCCTCATACCACCAAAATGACCACCATAAGGTGAGTCATAACACTGCTATAAAATTTCTTCTTTTTCTTCCTCCACTACACATCTCCTAATGATTTGATCAACACATTTTTTAAACATGTAAGGTTCATCCCACAGATAAAACCTGCTCTCATGTACCAACTTTTTCCTTTGTTGGTAACTCAACTCTTTAGGAAGCATCCCACTAACTAAATAGTTAGCCAAATCAGCATACCATGGGATTGTTTTGGTGGCTACTACAAATAGCTGCTCATCGGGAAAAGTTTCCCTAATAGCTTGCTCAACTTTTACTTTATCAGTTTGTCCTTCATTAAGCCTAGACAAGTGATCAGCCACTTGATTTTCAATCCATTTCCTATCTTTAATCTCCATATCAAACTCTTGAAGGAGAAGGACCCACCTAATTAATCTAGGTTTGGAATCTTTCTTTTCCACCAAATATTTTATGGCAGAATGGTCAGTATACACAATGACCTTGGTGCCTACTAAATAAGATCTAAATTTGTCAAAGGCAAACACCACAGCTAACATTTCCTTTTCAGTTACAGTATAGTTCAATTGGGCTCCATTTAAGGTACGGCTGGCATAATAAATAGAGTGGAAAACTCTATTTTTTCTTTGTCCTAAAACAGCTCCTACTGCCCAGTCACTAGCATCACACATTAACTCAAAGGGCAGTGACCAGTCAGGAGCTATGATGATGGGAGCAGAAATCAATTTCTGTTTTAGCTCCTC